>MU226070.1:767883-788441 GCA_018584345.1 Thuja plicata | reverse complement strand
ATGTCATCAGATGTATGGGTTTTACTTTTGAAACTAGACTTAGTCATTTTACCTTTTTGACAATTCTTGCACATGATGTTGTCTGGCTTTGTCATCGTCGATAAGCCTCTTACATTTCTCCTTCTGCATATTTTCATTATGTTGTCAAAATTCACATGACACAATATTTTGTGCCACAACCATATGTCTTCATTTCTGGTCATTAAGCAAGTGGTGTTAGTATCATTCAGATAGAATAAGTTACCTTTAGTTTGTTCACCGGTACCAATCAGTTTACCTGATTCATTGAAGATCTTTGCCTTCTTATTCTCAAATGCTACTCTGTGTCCTGAATTATTCAGCTAAGAAATACTCAATAGATTATAATTCAGTCCTTTTACCCAATAAGAATTTTCACATTTAATCAGGTTATTCAGCATTATTGTTCCTTTACCTTCAACTAGACAAGGTGTATCATTACCCATTCTTACTGTACCACCATTATAATACTCAAAAGTGTTAAAAATTTCTTTCTCACCAGTCATGTGGTGAGTGCAGCCACTATCTATAATACATATGTCATTCTTGCTAACCTTAGATATGAGTGTAGTTTCTACATACCTTTCATCTTCATCTGAATCCTCCTTCACTGCTACAAATACCATCTCGATGTCTTCATCAGGCTCGGTGTCGGTATCTTCATCTTTGCAAGAAGCTAGGTAACTAGCCTTCTTTCCTTTGTCCTTGTAGTCTCTGGTATCTCTTCTTTCTGATTGTCAGTAACCTCTGTAATATTTTTTATCACTTCTCTCAGATTTCTTCTCAAAAGATCTGTCATTACTTATGTCATCTTTTCTTCTGTTAGGACATCTTGCAGCAAAGTGTCCAATCTCTTTACAATTAAAACATACAAGTGGTAACTTGCCTTTGCCTCTCTACATTCTTCTCTCCATAAGTGCTTCTATTTCATCTAGATCTTATTCTTCACTTTCACTTTCACTATCTCTTCTAGATGTGTGTCTATGAATTGATTTGCTTATTCTCATAGTAGACTTAAATGCAGACTCTAAGTTTGGTAAGACACTATTATCAAAGTTATTCATCTCAAATGAAATCAGTCTACCAAGTAAACTATCAAGAGTAATTGTATTGTTTGCTACTGCTCTCATTTCTTGAATGACAGAAACTCTAATAGCATATATAGGCAGTAAGGTTCTTAAGATTTTACTTACCATTATCTCCTCTTCAAGTACACCTCCAACTCCTCGTATATCATTGACTACTTCTTTTATTATTGTGTTGTATTGTGTGATGTTTTCTCCTTCTTTCATTTTGAGATCATCAAATTTTCCTCTAAGGCTTTCTGCCTTGGCTCTCAGAACATTTGTATCACCTCCATGTACAAGCTTTAGTTTGTCCCACATTTTCTTTGCAGTTTTGCAATCCTTGACATCTTCAAATTCAGCATCAGAGAGTGAGGAAGAAAGCTCTATAACCATGCAGTTATGTTGATGCTTCTCTCTCAATTGATCTACTGTCAATACTCCTATAGGCAACAAATATTCAGTATCTAGGAATTGAGTAACATCATTACCAATACATGATAAGTGGAGTCTTATCCTGCTTTGCCATGAAGCAAAGTTGTCTTTGTTCAACTTGGGCACATCTCGTCTGTTCATCTTGTGATCTTGACTTAGGTGTTGAAACCTTCATTTCTAAGCACACAAGCTCTGATACCAATTGTTAGTAATAAATGAGAGGTGGGGTGAATCAATGGCCTCAAAAATTTATCCTTCAAACATTAACCACCAATCAAATTAACCTCAGATTATTAAGTCCCTACAAGATGCATGCCATGAAATACTTATAATGAATAACTGTCTGTCTGTTTTCCTTGTCTGTCCTTATTCTCCTTGATTACCAATAAGCACTATAACTATTTACTGAAACTCAGTAAATAAGTAAAGTATACCGTTCAACCCAGTGTTAACTATGTCAGATACAAAACAATAAAGAAATGAATCATACACACATAACACATGAATTTTTAATGTGGAAACCCTGTTAAGGGAAAACCCACTGGGACCGGTACCCCAAATTTTCACTCTTCTGAAGTGAGCCCTATTAGGAGCCAACCCTGTTAAAGGTTACAAACACACTGTTAAGTGCGACCTTGTTAGAGGATTTTTTACATAGAGGTTGTCACTTAGTATCGGGCATCTATTGCTACCATCCTTGAATCAGCCTCCTTCTTAGACTGTCAATAGGCATCGTAAAAGTCCAATGCTACTTTCATGAATCAACATTTTTGGCACTCCTTGGGATGTATCTCAATATATAGAAGACTGTTAAGTCCTGCTCTATTAAGAGACTTGATGCTTCAATGGTTAAACTGAAACACTATGACCTGTTTCTAATGCAACTTTGAATTGCAGATTTTCAGATCTATTTAAGTACATTACCTCTTTGATCAATGTATCAATTCAATTCTTTGTGCTCCACACTTTCTTCTTTGTGATGCTATGCTTCACTGTTCGTCGGTCTTTGAAGCTCTCCTTCAGCTTGATTGATCAAGACTGTATGAAGTTCTTCTTCATCAGTTTCTCTTCAGCATCCTCTTTTCATTCACTTCCCTTAATCCCCTTTTCATGAATGTGATGTTACAAAAATGAATTAATCTTGTCTCTTATATAGACATGATTTTCACTATTTCTTGATTCTTGATTCTTGGCATGAAAAACAATCCAGCCAATTTGATTTAAAGCATAACTCCTGATTTATCTCGTAGTTATCTTCTTGCCAACTGTACAAATCTTCTTTAAATCAATTACTTAACTCTGGTCAAATAAAAAAAAGAAAACAACCAGTTAAGTCTATCTTTAGCTCTTCCCAGCTAGATATTTTGTCATTTTCTGAACTCTCTATTCTGTCAGTCAATTCTTCAGTTAGTTGTCGGTGACAACTAAAAGTTTCGTCAGCATGACTCTAGTTAGCTTTGGGATCTCCGTCCGTCGGACATCCTTAGATTTTTACTCGTCGGGCATCTTGTGGTTTTGCTTCATTTTTTTGCCTTTACCGATGGTGTGCACTCTGTCGGTGTTATCTGTCACTTAGTGAATACTTGACATTTATGCATTGTTGAAAGCATAACCTTTGTTCTATAGATTCTCTGAAGTCTTTGGCATTATGTACATGACTGCTCAGATGATATCAAGTTGACATTAATGACAATACAAACCATTAACTGATTTAATGCTTTGCATTATCTTCAACTTAACATTATCAAACATTCAATCAGTTACATGTCATCAACACACACACACACACATATGTATGTCTTTAATTTTGATATTTTCAATTGCATTTGGAAGGAATAGTTTCAGGTTGTTTTTCATGGAAAATTGAAATGGCTCTGGTTTTTTTCTATTATTGAGGGGTAGATTTTTTTTTATTTTGTATTTCTTAACAGACCCTTGGTATTGTTTTTAAAAAAAATTACGGTACTATTTTTTAAAAATTTTAAGCTTTCAACAAGCCATTTTAAGCTGCATTTGGAAGTGTATACAATAAAAACTAGTTTGTTAAGGAATGCTATAACAACTTAAAATACTCAACAAGCTAACCTATTGTAACATATATGATAAGACAAAGAAGAACTAAAATAAATAATAAGAGCCTAAGAATGTGCAAACCTTCCTTAAACCATTTAAGCTCTCCTTGATGTGTGGATTTGTCCAAGATGTTGGATGTGTGTTCATAAACTTGCTCATGCTTCAATGGATGAGTGGGAAATTTGGCATTATAAGGCTATGATGATGGATTTTTCTCTTCAAAATGGCATGGTAACAATACATAAAAGGTGGATGAAAATGGAAGAGTGAAGGGTTCAATTTATAGGCAAATAGAAAAAGAAATGGAGGGTCAAGATGCAAGCTTGAGGAAGGGTCAAGATGCATTTGAGGGGGAGAACATGGATTGTGCTTTCTCAAATGCCTCTCATTGTGAATAATGTCACAAGGAGAGAGATTTGGAAGAATGAGGGAATGTGACCATTTTGGGAGATGTGAGAGGGGACAAAGATGTAAGAGATGGGTGGAGTGTGTAAGAGGGATGTAAGAGAATTTAAGAAAGACTTAATGAGATAAGGATGGGGATTTGAGTGATGTGACAAGAGGTTGACTTTGGGGTTGGGGTTGAGTTCTTAATCCTTGGATTAGGATTGTGCACATGCTTAGGGAGTGATTAGGCTTAGGCTTAGAAGGCAAGTGGGGGTGATTAGGAAGATGTGATGGGAGGAGAGAGAATGAATGGATGGATTAATTAGTTAATTATGGTTAATTAACTAATAAGGAAGGGTTAGTATGTGTGAATGGGTTGGGTTGAGTTTGAACATTAGGTTAGGTGGTTAAGCATGGTTAGTTTAGGGGTTACAGTTAGGAGCCATGTGCTCAAATTGAATTAAATAGAATATTTAATTCACAAGTGGGATAAAAGGGGATTAATTTAAATAGATAAGTATATTTATTTAAATTAATAGAGGAAGGGGATTTAATTAATTAAATGGTTGTGGGTTTTCATTAGATTAATTGGACTATAGATAATTAATTAAATTAATTAAGCTAGGAGGTTGACATAAATTAATTAAATAATATATAATTATTTAATTAATAATGTATAGAAGATAGCTAAATTTAATTAAATTTGTTAATCAAATTTAGGCGTCTACATTTTGCCCCTCTTTGAGATGGTGTTAAAAAGTAGCATCATTTCAAAGAAGATTAAGACATAGAGACAAGAAGAAAATGATTTGATTAGGAAAGATGCACCATTCGCTAGGTGGAAAGATGATGGGAGATGAGGATGATGATACCCCCTTGAGAGGATAGGTGGGTTGAAGAGAACATGAGTGTGCTCTTGAAATGGATGAGCGGATGTATGCAAGATGAGCGAAGGATAAGTGGATCGAGGGATATGAAGCTAGAGTTGGCACCTCCCAGATGGGAGATGTCATGTAGTGAGCACTTATTTTGATATAGCAATATTAGAGACTAGCCAAGGTTATGAAGAACCAAGGCCTTGTCAAAGATTTTGCATGGACTGACTCAAAAACACACAAGGATTGCCCCAGCATCACGCCCAAGTCACAGAGAAATAGGGCGGATACGATGCGAAGAAACCCACAAACACGCATGCAGAAAGAAAAAGATCAAGACCTTGCCCCTAGTTTCACCATTCACAACACACCATGATATAAAGGATTGTGGCGACAATGAGGAGGTAAAACAAGGAATCTCAAAAGATAAAAAAAGATCCAAAAGTACCAAAGAAATAAAACTCATCTTACGTACCTTTTTCCATAGGGAGGATGATGGAATGATGATTGGTTAGATTGGTCTGATATGAGGAAGGATACATCCTGCAAAGACCGATGATGGATTTCTAAACTAGGATTCCTATGACAAGAGACAAGTACGATGCTTGAAACTCAAAGAGACTAAGGGATGATTGTTGAAGCACTCGCTAGATAGGGATGAAGGCCAAGATGACACAAAGACTGACTTGACACAAAGGATGGGACCTAAAGACACATATATACAAATGAGCCTAGGTGGAGACACGACTGACACTATGTATAGGACACTAATTTCAAGATGTACAAGGGCTTGGGATGATGGATGAGATGACGGGGATATGCATGATGTTGCCTCGGTTGAGATGAAAAGCCAAGACAAGATGATGGTGGAAAGGGTGATGTGGGAACAACATATCCTGAAATAATAAAAGGATTGGGAAGGATGCATCCCAATGATGATGATGAATTGAGATCAAGGCTTGCTACATGGTTGGGAATGAGACCAAGGATATGATTGGGTTTCGATGATTGATGTTTGATTTTTTGGATAGCTGGAGTAGGTGGATAGGATTTGGATGTGATGGTAGACTACATAGAGCCAGGAGATATGAATGGATGACATTGGATGCAAGGGGGTAGGCTAGAGCTAGATACCAATAACAAGGGATGTAAGAGGGATAGAGTGAGAGAATGGATTAATGGATAGAAGTATTTTGGTAGAGGAATGGAGGGAGATTTGGGAGATGGAAGGATTGGAAATTATGAGTGGATAAGAGAGAGGATTGGGAGATCAAAGGCTTATGAATGAAGTGAAGTAATGGGAGAAGCAAGGTGGATATGCTAAAGTCTCCAAGGAATACGTCACCAAGGAATGGAATTCCCCCACTTAGGATAGGTCATTTGTGAGGAGGCATTAGGATGGGGTACAATATGATGGAAGATAAAATGAATAGAGGATTAGGGAGGTATATGGAAGCTAGGATGATGGGTGGATGAGGACAGGGAGATGGAAGCTAACATGATGGGTAGAAGAGGTTGAAAAAGGGAGGTGGAGGGATTATATGGAAAGAAGGATGGGTAGATAAAGGATAGGTCAATGATGATTGTGATGGGGAAATGGATTCCAACAAGTGCCCAAAAGTATGTATACATGGTGGCCTTTATCTTTCTCATCAAGATCCAAAGGAGGATGGAGGAGGTGAAATGGACAAGGCGTGATAGGTATAGGAGAAAATGAGATGGAGGAGGTGATGGATGGTAGCTAGAAGAACTTTCCCCCAAGTGCAGAGAGCATCTGGATGGAAAGATTATGCATGACATCTAATTGCCAGGTTTTCATCATGGTACTTGTCCAAGGTGCTTATTTGCCAAGTTTTCACCATTGGACGCTTTTTTTCTCTTTACTTTTTTTTGTTTTTTTTTACTCTCTTTTTTTTGTTTTTTTTTTTCTTTCACTTTTTTACTTTTTGGAATTTTGAGGGATTTTATGGATGGAATGATAAGGAGGAGATGGATGGAGGACTCAAGCGTCAAGTTTAAATAATTGGATCCTAGTTATAGTGCTAAGTGGAGGTTGGTACAACCTTATTTAGGATGAGTGGTTTATGCAAAGGCATGGATGAGATGGTGAGGATGGGGGATATATGTGGGGTAAGGGATATGGTGGTGGGGAGCATTTGGATGAAATGATGGAAAGTGAGTGTGATAGGGGAAGGTTGTAAGGACCAACATTAGCACATGTTGTGAAGTGTGCGAAAAGAGTGTATGGGAAGTGGATGGTATATGGGGATATGATAGAGGAGTTATGGTAGGGATTTTTGGGACATAGGGACCCAAAATAGATTAAAGGGATGGTGGAGAGGAATGTGGATATGGAGGATTAGCAACTTTGGATGCCATTGTGAATTTTTCTTTTAGATGCATTTCATCTTTTTTCTTAGGGATCCACATAGTTTTTTTTTGCTTTGGTGGGCCTTTGCAGTCAATGGGATGTAGTGCATTCTTTGATTGAATTTTTCTTTGCTTGAGCATGTCTTTTGAAGTGGACATGGTAATCTTTAGATTCTGGATCTTTAGCTTTATGCATTTTTAATCCGGCATCCAAGTTATAGCAAGTAGAATTGGAAAGAATATGAGAAATTTCATGGGATGGAGGAGATATGGATGGGGTGATGGAGGTAGGACGGTGGATGGGGTGTATGGGTATGTGCTTTTGTTGATCCTGATTGGGAATGCAAGGGGTGAGGTTTGTAACATGGGGTTGGTGGATGAAGGGGTGAGTAGGATAAGATGGGGGTGGGGATTTGGGATATAAGGGCCCAAAATGGATTTAGTATGTGGATGATATGCAATGGTTGATTTTGGGACATAGGGACCCAAAATAGATTTAGAGGCTGAAGGAGGGATATGGTAGGTTGTCTTGGGTTGTAATGACAGAGGAGGGGGGATGGCGTTAAAGGTTATGGAGGAATGATGGGAAGATGCAATGGTGGGTTTGACAACATGCTTGGACTTTGCATTAGTTGTACCAACATTTTTGGATGAAGGGTCCTTGAGATGTGTAACCAAGACCACAAGATTGTGGATGTTATTTGATAGAGATGGGCTCTAGTGTACCTTTCTCATTTATGCCTAAGCCTTTTCCTTGATAATTCCATTTTTTAGCATTCGATCCAAGATAGGTTACTTCTCTCTTAGGGAACAAGATGTGAGTCCATTATCAGGAGGAGGGTAAATGGTGGACATGAAATTTATTTCTTCTGCTTCAAGTGGACCACCATGGATGAATGTAAGTGGACCAAGGGGATAGAATGATGGTGGTGGGAAATTTTGTATTAGGGGCAATAAAGGATCATGAAGTAGAGGGGATGGGATGTTGGTATCTTGGCTCAAATGGGGTAATAGATTTTGAGATGGAGTAGGTAGAATGGTAGGATCTTGATTTGAAGGAGTGGATGACAATTGATAATGAAGTGGAGTTGATGGATCATGTAATCGATGAAGTGGGATGGTATGACCTTGAGATGAAGTTGATGGAGTGATAAAATCCTCATTCAAGTCAATGGATATTTCAACATGATTTTGGACAAGATCTTGACATGATTGGATTGGTGTGGATGGTGTGATGGGGGATATGGGTATGGATTCTTCAAATGGGGGGGATGGAAGGATGGGAGATTCTGTAATTGGGATAGAGGGAAGATGGGGGGATTCACAAGATTCATTAGATGGGGTTTGGATGATGCCCAGAGGAGAAGATTGAGATTGGATGGATTCAATGGATGGGGGGACTTCAATGGTGTTAGGAGACGGAAGAGGATCAATGAGTATGGGAGTTGGAAGGGAAATGATAGGTGTGGGAGATGGATGGGCCTCATAACTAATGACTTCACATGGAGGACTGATATGAATTGACTCATCAACTTTAAAAGATGGGTTTTGTGATGACTTCCTTGTGAAAATCCTTGGAGACTTACGTATTGGAGATGGAGGATTAGCATGTGTAATAGTGGAAAAATAGGGTAGTCCACATATGAAGGTGTGGCAATGGCTTGTGAACTTGTATGATTGAATGATTGTGTAGAATTGGGTGTAGGAGATGGCATGGCTAAATAGTTCACATAGGTAGGCATGGAGGTGATTTGTGAATTGGATTGACTAACTGATGGAGGAGGAATGACGGATTGGGGTATGGAATATGAAGTGGATTGAGAGATGTAGGTGGATTGGGGAAGGGGATTTGTGTTAATGTAGGTGGAAATGCAAGATGGTAGATTGGGATAAGATGGAGGGAATGGATGAGAAAGGTAGGATAGATTGGATGGTGGATTAGCAATAACATGGGGATCATCATGATTGATTGGAGGAAAAGGAGGACTAGGATTGTAGATTGGAAAATGGGTTGAAGGATAAGGAGATGGTGGATTTGGATTAGGGACGTAGCTAGTAGTGTTGTTGTGGAAAGATGGAGTTTGGGATATGATCATGGGAGAAAATGAAGGCATGAATGATGTATGAGGGGGGTATGTGGGTACAAAATAGGAGGGGGATGCGGATGGAGGATAAGATGGGTTTCCCTTGTCAAAGGTATGATAAGGAGTGCTAGTGTATATGCATGGAGACATGATGGGGTAGTGTAGAGGGATGATTAGATTTTGGAGGATGCCTGGAGCAAGCTTGCTAAGGTTTTCAATGTACTCATTATGATCAACAAGACTCTCATCATCATTGGAATGGGATGAAATGGAAGAAAAGGTAAGATGACCAAACTCAACATAATATGATTGTGACATGGTAATCAGCTAAAGATTTGGATAGGGATGAAGGAAATATGGATGAAAGATTAAATCTTAGATTAGGATAGAAATAAGCTCATACTAGGATATTGGATTAAGCTTAGGATAAGAGGAAGGACTGACTCAAAAGAATATGGAAAGGGGACGAGGAATGACAAAGATGACTCTGCTAACCTGGGATATGGGGAGAAACGAAGGATTTAACGATACTAGAAGAAAATGATGCAAGATGATAGTAAGGATGTGATTATGAAACTAAGATGGCATAACTGTAGAGATGGGTGATTTTGGACTAGGAATTTGGGCTAAGTGTTTGACTTGGTAAATGTTTGATTTTGGTGAGATTTTGACTTGTTTTTGGTAAAAGATGTGTAAGTGAACCAAGTACATCAAACACAAAGTGCATATTTAGAACCAAACATATTCACAACCTAGGCTAGATAGGATACTATTTGTTGAATCCCTACTTGGATTTCTCCATATACCTCAGACAAAGTAGACAATTAGATATTCTAGTGTCACTAGCTCCCCTCCACGGCATCGAAATCACCAGAATCTCTCACCCCAAAGTTTCAAAAACCTTGAGGATTTTATGTCTCACAATGAAGGGTATGTGTGGGGTTTCTTAGTCAGTCTCCGACCTTCTGCATCAGCAAATATATAAGGTTTTTTGGCTTCTAAACATTGGTTCTTAGTAAGATTTGTGGTGTCCCCCCAATCGATTTGTACGTACATGACTCACTTAAGAGCCTAGTTGACCATGTCGATATGCTAGGGATGTTCACCTAGTTTGGACTACCATCAACATGCATCACCCGAGCTTGGTGGGATGTAAGAAAAGCCTTTGTTCAGTGTCTTATTTATATATCGATTGAGGTATTTACAGGTTTGAGGTCGTCCTCTAAAGGGTAAATGCTTCCTCTAGACATGTCTCTCTAAGAAAAGTAAAAGATTTGAGTGGTCACAATCATTTTTTTTTGCACCAACTACCACGAGAGCCAGTGGGAGAGGATAGTGTATGATGTGAGGTTGCACTCTAACAAACTTCTGTGCCAGTGCACCAAAAACTTTAGGCACGTGATTAATTTTCCACAAGTTAGGAAATTTTTTGTAAGTCTAGAACAAAAGCAAACTCGCAAAAGGTTGTTCGTTTTAATGCACCAAGTCCAAGTGTTTGATTTGATTTATTTAATTTTAGTGCACCAAAATGAGATATTTGATTGATTGTTCAATTATTAAGCCCAAATTGAAATGTTTGAGTTGTTTGTTCAATTTTAATGCACCAAGTGAAAAGTTTGATTGAGTTGTTCATTTTTTAACCAATGTCAATTTTAGAGCCCAAAATTAAGTGTGAGGTGATGTGAGTACATACAATGTCAATTTTAGTGCACCAAATGAAAGTGAGTTAATTTTGCTTGATAAAAATCAATTCGTGATCCCACCGACTGTTCCCACAATCTCGCTGACCTGCACAAACCCAAAAAATACAAATAGAATAGCGATCATGACGGTCGTACAAGAAATCCCACAGAAACAAGTGTTCCCTTGGGTCTAACTAGCATTCCTGCGAGCTTGACCCGCATTCCTGCGGGTCTACAAATTTATTTTATTTTATTTTATAAATTTATTTTTTACAAGGATATGTGGGAATGCGACAAGACGTTTCCACAAGGCCAAACAAAAATCCTATGGGACTGATAAAATAGAGAGAGTTAGACAGAAAAAGAGAAAATGAGGTCTCGACCAGTGTCAGTCTGTAGGGTCGCAAGATCGCATTCCTGCGAGAAGAGACCTCATTCCTGCGAGTCCAGCCAACAATCCCCTGGGTGGACTAAAAACGAGTTGTGTTGATTTTGATGATGAGATTGATGGCGTAAATGGTTGCTTTTCAACCTTCCAACCTGAAAAAACCAAAAAACCTAGCACAAGAAGCTCAAACAATAATAAACGTTTTGGATTTTAGTTAGTTTGCAAAGAAAATAAAATGATAAAATGGAAATGACCCATGAAGTGGGTCCCACTAGGTGTGCCAAAATGTATACAATAAAAACTAGTTTGTTAAGGAATGCAATAACAAGTTAAAACACTCAACAAACTAACCTATTGCAACATATATGATAAGACAAAGAAGAACTAAAATAAACAATAAGAGCCTAAGAATGTGCAAACCTTCCTTAAACCATGTAAGCTCTCTTTGATGTGTGGATTTGTCCAAGACATTGGATGTGTGCACATAAACTTGCTCAAGCTTCAATGGATGAGTGGGAAATTTGGCATAATAAGGCTATGATGATGGATTTTTCTCTTCAAAATGGCATGGTAACAAGGCATAAAAGGTGGATGAAAATGGAAGAGTGAAGGGTTCAATTTATAGGCAAATAGAGGGAGAAATGGAGGGTCAAGATGAGTTTTAGGGAGAGCACATGGATTATGCTTTCTCAAATGCCTCTCATTGTGACAAATGTTACAAGGAGAGATATTTGGAAGAATGAGGGAATGTGACCATTTTGAGAGATGTGAGAGGGGACAAAGATGTGAGAGGGGATAGATGGAGTGTGTAAGAGGGATGTAAGAGCATTTAAGGAAGACTTAATGAGATATGTATGGGGATTTGAGTGATGTGATAAGAGGTTGACTTTAGAGTTTGGGTTGAGTTCTTAATCCTTGGATTAGGATTATGTACATGCTTAGGGAGTGATTAGGCTTAGGCTTAGAAGGCAAGTGGGGTGATTAGGAAGATGTGATGGGAGGAGAGAGAATGAATGGAGGGATTAATTAGTTAATTGTGGTTAATTAACTAATAAGGAAGGGTTAGTATGTGTGAATGGGTTGGGTTGAGTTGGAACCTTGGGTTAGGTGGTTAAGCATGGTTAGTTTAGGGGTTAAATTTAGGAGTCATGTGCTCAAATTGAATTAAATAGAATATTTAATTTATAAGTGGGATAAAAGGGGATTAATTTAAATAGATAAGTATATTTATTTAAATTAATAGAAGAGGATTTAATTAATTAAATGGTTGTGGGTTTCCATTAGATTAATTGGACTATAGCTAATTAATTAAATTAATTAAGCTAGGAGGTTGACATAAATTAATTAAATAATGTATAACTATTTAATTAATAATGTATAGAAGAGAGCTACATTTAATTAAATTTGTTAATCAAATTTAGGTGTCTACAGTAAGAAATGATGAACTATAATTGATTGAATGTTTGAAGATGTTAAGCTGATGATCACAGTGACATAGAAGGTTTATGCAAGACATTAAATCAGTTAATGTATTGTATTGTCATTGATGTCAACTTGATATAATATGTATGGTCATGGACATATTGCTAAAGACTTAAAATAACCGATGAATCAAAGGCTATGCTATCAGTAATGCATATAAGTCCAGTATTCACAAAGTGACTGTATACACCGACGGAGTGCACACCGACGATCAAAGTAAAAGAGAAAAGTTATAGTGTTACCCGACAAGCAAAATGCACAGCATTACCGATGAGAAAAGTCACAGTGTTGCCCGATGAGCAAAGCACAATGTAACCCGACAGACAGAATTATAGTGTTTCCCCACAAACGGAGATCCCGAAGACAGCTAAAGTCACACCGATGGAACAGTCAATTATCATTGATGACTAACTGAAGTATTGACCGACAAAACATAGAGTTCAGAAATGAAAAAATGCTTAGTTGTCAAGAGCTAAAAATAGACTTAACTGATACTTATCATTGTTTTAATTAACATGATAAAGCCAGAGATAAGTAAATGATTTAAAGTTTCTTTGTCCAGTTGGAGGGAATATCTCTATGAGATAAAACTAGATTTTTGCTTTAAATCTAATTGGCGAGAATTGTGGATCACGCCAAGATCAAGAAAGCAAAGAAACGGTGAATCATGTCTATAAAAGGATAACCTAATTAATTACAAAGGTGGTGAAGGGGAGTGACAAGAGAATAGATGTTGAATATATTCTAAAGGAGAAGAAAGTCTTCATTCAGACCTGATCAATCAAGCTAAGGAAAGAGCTAAATACTGCAGACACCAACGAATAGAGATACAGCATCACAGAGAAGAATAGTGTGGAGAAAAGGTATTGAATTGATAACATTGATCATAAAGGTAATGTACTTAAAATAGATCTAAAAATCTAAAATTCAAGTTGTATATATGAACAGATCAATTTACTGTTTTAGTTTAACCATTGAAGCATCAAGTCTCTTAACCGAGCAAGACTTAAAAGTCTTTTGTAATTGAGATGCACCTGCAAGGCACCTCCCTATATCTTGTTTTGGTGTTTTTTTGGGATTTTTTAGGTGTTTAGGTGTGTGTTATAATAATATCCAAGGGGTTGGATACAATGTTAGTTTACTTCATGTTTGTAGGGCCTTAGTGCCCATTGAGTGTTTTAGGACATTTTGGCTTCAAATTGTGAAATCTTGCCATTTTGGGATAATATGAGTTAGAGGTATGTTCTAAGACCCTACACATCCTATTTGGGGTCCTATAAGTCAACATCTATCATCGAGTTGACTAACAAGGTCAAATTGCTCAAAATGACAAAATGTTGCTAGCAACTTTGAAAGTTGCTCGAGCAACTTTTGCAAGATTTGAAAAAATATAGTTAAAAGTGATAAAACTACCCCATGATCAGTATAGGAGCATGGTTTAAATTATTTGAAGAGGTTAATGAGATTTTGGAGTGAAACACTTAATTCTGACACCTTTGTACAGATGACTGTATCCTCTTTTGTGTAATCTCCAATGTGTCTTTGCTTCTGTAAGGTTGTGTACAGATTGGCAAAGGTGATTGGGATCCATGACAGTGTAGTGTCTTCTTTCATATTTCTTATGCATTATATAGTTTGTTTTGAAGTTCAGTAGAAGTTAAGTTACATATTTTTGAAGGTCACTGGTCTGACAAAGACAAAAACAGTGCTACCTAGTTAGAAATGGCTCTAACCTAAAATTCCTCCAGTGGATTTGTCTAAAACCATGGGGAAACTAGGATTAGGGTTTGTAGATAGGTTTTTAGTTTTATTTTTGGTTGTTTCATTGGATTTCATAGGCCAAAAGTGAATCCCTATGGCTAACTGGTGAAACTAGGTGAGCTAAGACAGGGAGAAGAAAGACTTTATGCGAGCACCCAAGACCTTTTGGGAAAGACTTAGTGGCATTTATAGATGCACTAGATAGTATCCTATTGGAGGTGAATCAGAGGTTGGAGACAATATTAGCAATTTTTCATGCTCACTGGTCCAGAGGCCTAATTAATAGGCTATAATCTAGGGCCTACAAGAAAATAGGGTTTTGGGTGCCATTAGAGGTCAGGGTTTTGGATTCTGACAGGGTTGAATGATGTATTGAAGATTTCTAAGTTTTTTTGTGGATTCATTTGGGGATTTTGGAATCATTAGGCCAAAATCAGTGAAAATAGACCTACTATGAATTAGGCAATTAGGCCTCCTAGTGAACTAGTGACCAATTGGATTAGTAAAAGGTATTGGAGTATTGGGATGAGTGCAAAATGACCTAGGATGGGTCAAGAAGGGTGTTAAGAGTCTTGGAGAATGTATGGGAAGATCCTAGGTAGAGATTTGACATACTAGGTGGAGGATTAGTGGAAGAAACTAGGATTTTTGGGAACTAGTTGGACTAGTAAATCTTGGTAACTTTTGAGTCTTCTGAAACCAACTATACCTTGGAGGATAAGTTGGTAGAGGGGGTCTTGGAGATACTAATTGGAAAAAGACCCAACAAAGAACAGCTATGGTATGGTTGGCTTAGATAAACAAACACCTTAATGTGAAGAAGAGCACTAGTTGTCAAACCATCTGCATCAGAGTGGTATCAAAGCTGGAATAGCTTTAAGATTGTGTATGTCTGAAGTGGAGGAAATCCAAGAGGTTGACAGCATGCCTCCTAAGGAAATGAGTAGGGATGCCATAGTATAATTTGTTCAAGGCCTCTTGGAGAAGGCTAATGTGTTCGAGAAAAAAAGCAAAAAGAAGATCACAGAATGGGGAGATGAAAGTGATGGAGATGAAAGTCAGACAGAAGAGTCATCAAACAAAGGGAAAGAACCTAAGATAGACAAAGAAAAAAATGTATTCTTAGATGCCTTCAAATATTTCATCAAGGATAGCATGGAACACATACCATATTATTGTGGTAGCTTGAATGGGGAAGAGTTGTTAGATTGGCTTGAAGCCGTTGACAACCAATTTGATTAAAAATAAATCTCAAAGGAGAAGAGGGTCAGCTATGCTAAGGCTAAACTCAAGGGATTTGCATTGGTGTGGTGGAACATGATGCAAGATGAAAGAGTGAATAGTGGAAAGAAAAAGATTGTTTCTTGGGAGAGGATGAAAATCAGATTGAGGGCACAATTCTTGCCTACTGATTATGAAATTCATATGTACCAAAAGTTGTAGAAATTAAGACAGAAGGAGATGAAAGTGAGTGCATACACAAAGGAGTTCCATAAACTAAGCCTAGGGGATAGGAGACAAGAAGATGAAATGGAGAAATTGGCAAGGTACCTAAATGGGCTAAGGTAAGGGATACAAGATGAGATTAGCATTATGGATCATGATAGTATGCACAAATGCTTCCAGTTGGCTTTGAGAGCACATGATAAGGCTAGAAGAAAGAATGACTTCCATCAAAGAGGAAGAGGTGGCAGAAATAACAGAGGTTTTCATAGAGGCATGGGTAACTTTGGTAGAGGACATAGCCCTAATAGACAAGAAGACAGTCAGTTCATGGATAGTAGTGGAGGAAACCAATATATATTATCTTTCCAAAGGGGAGGATACAGAGGTAGAGGACCACCAAGAGGTAGATTCCAACCCCAAGGGAGATCTAATCAATTTTCATTGGTAGGTATTATAATTACAACCAAGTGGGTCACATAATGTGCACATGTCTAGACTCCTAGAGAAGGCCTCCTCATCTTCAATGGGGGATAGAAGGAATCAGTTAGTACAAGAGGAGGATACCCAAAGTGTTACTTCACCCATATCCTAGGTAGGGCCAGTATTGGATGGGGAGAATTTAATGTTAAGAAGAACCCTGTTGCAAGTACCTAGCACCATAGAGCCACCTTAAAGAAAGAACTTATTCAAGACAACTTGTACGTCTCATGGGAAGATTTTCAAGGTTATAGTGGACTCTAGGTCCACTAAGAATATAGTGTCCACTAAGATGGTGGAGAAATTGAAGTTGAGAAGGATACGTCATACCATACCTTATAAGGTTTCGTGGTTGAACAAGGGTCAACAAATAGTGGTAGTTGAGAAAACTATGGTTGAGTTTGAGATTGGGGAATATAAGGACAAGGTCCTATGTGACATACTACCTATGGATGCATGCCATCTACTCCTAGGATGTCCATGGCAGTATGATGTCAAAGTAATGCATGATCAGGAAAGAAATAGTTATGTGATCACCAAGCTAGGAAAGAAATTCCAAATGGATCCATTGTAAGAACCCAATGAAGAGAAGAATGTGGGGACAAGTGTGATTTTATTGAGTGGGAAAGAGTTCCTAAATTCCATGAAGAAGGAGAAAGGAGTTTGTTGTGTAGTAGTGATCAAACCAAAGGAGGAAACTAAGGAGAAAGTTTGTTTGCCACCAGAGATACAAGCTTTGTTGGAAAAGTACCATGACATAGTAGATAATGGTTTTCCAAGTGCCTTACCACCTATAAGGGATGTGATTCATCAGATTGACCTAATTCTTGGAGAAAATATGCCAAACAAAGCAGCATTTAAGATGACACCAAGCCAAAATGCAGAGATAGCAAAACAGATCCAAGATTTGTTGGATAAGGGGTTAATAAGGAAGAGTGTGAGCCCATGTGTTGTGCCAATAGTACTTGCACCTAAGAAGGATGGAAAATGGAGGATGTGTATGGACTTTAGGGCTATAAACAATATCACAATCAGATATAGGTTCTCAATGCCTCAGATAGAAGACTTGATGTATCTTTTGTAGTGATCTTGGAAGATCTTGTTACTTTTCTAAGGTGGATTTGAAGTCAGGGTATCATTAGATAAGGGTGAGTTCAGGTGATGAGTGGAAGATATCTTTTAAGACCAATGAGGGTCTGTATGAGTGGCTAGTAATTCCCTTTGGCCTAAGTAATGCACCTAGCACATTCATGAGGCTCATGAATGAAGTGCTAGCAGAGCTCATTGGTAAGTTTGTAATAGTTTACCTTGATGATATTTTGATCTTTAGTAGGTCCAAGGAGGAGCACATGAATCATTTGGAGATGGTCTTAAGGAAGCTACATCAAGATAATTTGATGATAAATCAAGAAAAGTGTGAGTTTCTCAAAACTAAACTAGTTTACCTTGGTTTCGTGGTTGCTAATGGATGTATGAAGATGGACCCTGATAAAGTTAACTCCATTTTGGAATGGCCTACACCTAGGTACATAGGGGATGTTAGGAGTTTCCATGGGTTTGATGACATGTAATTGATTAAATATTTGATAATATTAAGTTGAAGATAATGCAAGATATTAAATCAGTTAATGGTTTGTATTGTCATTGATGTCAACTTCATATCATCTATACGGTCATGTACATAATGCCAAAGACTTCAGAGAATCAGTGGAACAAATATTATGCTTTCAGCAATACATAAAAGTCAAGTATTCACTAAGTGACAGACAACATCGATGGAGTGCACACCATCGGTAAAGGCAAAGAAAAAAAGTCATAGTAATACCCGACGAGCAGAAGATAGTGTTGCCCGATGAAGCAAAATCACAGGATGCTCGACGAGCTGAAAACAGAGTTGCTTGATGAGCAAAATCCAATAATTCCTGACGGACGGAGATCCTAAAGCTGACTAGAGTCACACTGACGGAACTGGCAGTTATCACCGACGACCAACTGCAGAGTTGACCGACAGAATAGAGAGTTCATAAAATGACAAAATATCTAGCTGGCAGAGCTTAAGGATAGACTTAACTGGTTGTTTTATTTGTTTTATTCAACCAAAGTTAAGTAATTGATTTAAAGAAGATAACAATAAAATAAATTAGGAGTTAAAGCTGTAAATCAAATTGGCTAGATTGTTTTTCACGCCAAGAATCAAGAATAAAGAAACAGGGAATATCATGTATATATAAGAGACAAGCATAATTCATTTCCGCAATCACATATACGGGAAGGGGAGTGAATAGAAAGAGGATGTTGAAGAAAAAATAATGAAGGATAACTTCATACAGTCCTGATCAATCAAGCTAAAGAAGAGCTAAAGAATTCTGCAGACACCGACGAACAGTGAAGCATAGCATCACAGAGCAAAAAGTGTGGAGCACAAATAATTGAATTGATACATTGATCAAAGAGGTAATGTACTTAAATAGATCTAAAAATCTGAAATTTAAGTTGCATTAGAAATAGGTAATAGTGTTTCCGTTTAACCATTGAAGCATCAAGTCTCTTAACAGAGCAGGACTTAACCGTCTTCTATATATTGAGGTACATCCCAAGGAGTGCCAAAAAGGTTGATTCATGAAAGTAGCATTGAAATTGAATAAAGCCTATTGATAGCCTAAGAAGAAGGTTGATTCAAGGATGGTAGCAAGACTTGTCTAAAGCCTATTGACAGTCTAAGAAGGAGGCTGATTCAAGGATGGTAGAAAATAGATGTCCGATACTAAGTGACAACCTCTATGTATAAAAATCCTCTAACAAGGTCACACCTAATAGTGTGTTTGTAACTTTTAACAGGGTTGGCTCTTAACAGGGCTCACTTCAGAAGAGTGAAAATTTGGGGTACCCGTCCCAGTAGTTTTTCCCTTAACAGGGTTTCCACGTTAAAATCCATGTGTTATGTGTGTATGGTTTATTACTTTACTATTTTACATTTCACATATGCATTTCTGAATTGATTGGTATACTCTGCATATTTACTGAGTATCAGTAAATAGTTTTACTACTTATCGATAATCAAGGAGAATAAGGATAGACAAGGTAAACCGACAGACAGTTAATTATTATAAGTATTTCATGGCATGCATCTTGTAGGGACATAATAATTTGAGATGTATTTGATTGGTGGTTAGTGATTAAAGGATAAATTTTTGAGGCCACTAATTCAACCCCCCCCCCTCTCAGTTATTACTAACAATTGGTATCAGAGCTTTTGTGCTTAGAAGGAAGGTTTCAAGACCTAAGTAAAGATCACAAGATGAACAGACGAGATGTGCCCAAGTTGAAAAAAGACAACTTTGCTTCATGGCAAAGTAGGATAAGACTCCACTTATCATATATTGGTAATGATGTTACTCAATACTTAGATACTGAATATGTGTTTCCTACAGGACCATTGACAGTAGATCAATTGAGAGAGAAGCATGAGCATAACTGCATGATTATAATGCTTTCTTCCTCACTCTCTGAAGTTGAATTTGAAGATGTCAAGGACTGCAAAACTACAAAGAAAATGTGGGACAAACTAAAGCTTGTACATGGAGGTGATACAAATGTTCTGAGAGCCAAGGTAGAAAGCCTTAGAGGAAAGTTTGATGATCTCAGAATGAAAGAAGGAGAAAACATCACACAGTATAGCACAATAATAAAAGAAGTAGTCAATGCTATATGAGGTGTTGGAGGTACACTTGAAGAGGAAATAGTGGCAAGTAAAATCTTAAGAACCTTATTGCCTGTATATGCTATTAGAGTTTCTTCTATTCAAGAAATGACAGTAGTAGCAAACAATACAGTTACTCTTGATAGCTTAATTGGTAGACTGATTTGTCTTACCAAGTTTAGAGTCTGGATTTAAGTCTTCTATGAAAATAAGAAAATCCAATCATAGATACTCATCTAGAAGGGACAGTGAAAGTGAAAGTGAAGAAGAAGATCTAGATGAAATAGAAGCACTCATGGCAAGGAGAATGCAAAGA
>MU226070.1:734445-765770 GCA_018584345.1 Thuja plicata | reverse complement strand
CAAAGTATATCAAATGGATGTCAAGTCAGCATTCCTAAATGGAATACTTGAAGAAGAGGTATACATTGAACAACCAGAAGGGTTTGTAGATCCAGACAAGAGGAACATGGTATGTAGACTTCAAAAATCCTTGTATGGATTAAAACAAGCTCCCAGAGCCTAGTATGAACGACTTCATTCCTATCTAATAAGTATTAGATTCATAAGGACTACTGAAAACAATAATCTTTATTTGAAAGAAGATACTGATGCTAACACTTTGATTGTTGAAATATTTGTTGATGCCGTCATATTTGGAGGCAATGATATACTATGTAATTCATTTGCTGATGAGATGAGCAAAGAGTTTGAGATGTCTATGTTTGGAGAGATCAAGTTCTTTCTTGGTCTATAGATCATTTAATAAAGTGAAGATATTTTCATTACACAGTCCAAATACATCAAAGAGGTCTCGAAAATATTCAAGATGGAAGATTCCAAACCTGTTGGAACACCAATGGCTACTGGATGCAAATTAACAAAGACAAGACAACAGAGGTAAATCAGACTTTGTATAGATCAATGATAGGAAAACTCATGTATGTTGTACACACTAGACCAGATATTGCACATGCAGTAGGAATTGTTGCTAGATTGTTTGCTAACCCCAGGGAATCACATATGACTGCTGTGAAAAGAATTATAAGATATCTGAAGAATACTGAGGAATTTGGCTTATGGTATAGAAGAGAAGGAAAATTTGAACTAAAAGTGTTTACCGACGCTGATTGGGCTAGAAATCTTGATGACAGGAAGAGAACAACTGGAGGAGCATTCTTTATGGGTGACAGACTTGTCACATGGATTAGCAAGAAGCAAGGATGCATCTCTCAATCTACTGTAGAAGAAGAATATGTTGCTACTACTGCAAACTACTCAAATATTGCATGGATCAAACAGTTGCTGGAAGGTATGCATATAAAGATCTTAGAACCAGTGATTATCTATTGTGATAACACCAGTGCAATAAACATTTCCAAGAATCCAGTCATGCATGCAAAGACTAAACACATTGCAATCAAGTATCATTATTTAAGAGAATAAGTTCAAGAAAAAGAGGTGGTACTTGAGTATGTGCAATCAAAAGAATAATTGGCTGATATCTTCACCAAGCCACTGCCCAAAGATACATTTGAGTACCTGAGAAAGAGACCAGGGGTCAAACCCTTGTCAACCAGTCAGTAAAGGACTGAAGGCTGCATCATCCTATATATTATCAGAATATCATTCATGTTGATGCAAGCAAAAAGATGAACTTCAAAGCTACATCTATATACAGAAAGGTATATATCAGAACTGAGCACTAGAGCATATTGTTGTATTGCTGATGGATAAGGGAAATTCAAGGAATATATTATGGATAGAAGAAAATAATTTTTTGACATGAATGTCAGATATTTGTAAAATATGTGTTTGGCATTGTTGTCAAAGGGAGAGAATGTATCCATATTATCACAAAAATTATTCATTATCATATTACTCCAAATAGGTAGAGATCATATCCATAGGGAGAGAATTTGTATGAAGGAATCATATACAAAGGGAGAGTTGCTTACAAAAAAAAGAGACATCAAAGAAGAAGAATAGTCAAAGGAGAGAAATTGACACAAGAAGAGAACACAAAACATCAGTACAAGAAACACAGAAAGCTACAAGAATCAAATCTAAGCTAACATAGAGCTTACCAGTGGTTAGACATTTTTATCAGTTATCAAAACAAAGTGTTTGGTAATTTGATAAATCTCAACAATTGTATTTCATATTATATTAGAAATAGTATAGTGTGATAATATAGTATGTTCCCATCAACGCCAAAGGGAGAGATTGATGACATGTAACTGACTGAATGTTTGATAATGTTAATTTGAAGATGATGCAAGACATTAAATTAGTTAATGGTTTGTATTGTCATTGATATCAACTTGATATCATCTGTACGGTCATGTACATAATGCCAAAGACTTCAGAGAATCAATGGAACAGAGACTATGCTTTCAGCAATACATAAAAGTCAAGTATTCACTAAGTGACAGACAACACCGATGGAGTGCACACCATTGGTAAAGGAAAAGAACAAAAGTCATAGTGATACCCGACGAGCAGAAGACAGTGTTTCCCAACAAAAAAAAATCATAGGATGCCCGAGGATCTGAAAATAGAGTTGCCTGACAAGCAAAATCCAATAATGCCTGATGGACGGAGATCCCGAAGCTGACTGGAGTCACACCAACAGAACTGGCAGTTATCACCGATGACTAATTGCAGAGTTGATCGACAGAACAAAGAGTTCAGAAAATGACAAAATATCTAGCTGGCAGAGCTTAAGGATAGACTTAACTGGTTGTTTTATTTGTTTTATTCAACCAGAGCTAAGTAATTGATTTAAAGAATATTTATATAGTTGGCAAGAAGATAACTACGAGATAAATCAAGAGTTAAAGTTGAATATCAAATTGGCTGGATTGTTTTTCACGCCAAGAATCAAGAAATAGGGAATATCATGTCTATATAAGAGACAAGCATAATTGATTTCTTCAATCACATACATGGGAAGGGGAGTGAATAGAAAGAGAATGTTGAAGAGAATCTGATAAAGGATAACTTCATACAGTCCCGATCAATCAAGCTGAAGAAGAGCTAAAGAATTTTGCAGACACCAACGAACAGTGAAGCACAGCATCACAGAGCAGAAAGTGTGGAGCACAAAGAATTGAATTAATACATTGATCAAAGAGGTAATGTACTTAAATAGATCTGAAAATCTACAATTCAAGTTGCATTAGAAACAGGTCATAGTGTTTCAGTTTAACCATTGAAGCATCGAGTCTCTTAACAGAGCAGGACTTAACCGTCTTCTATATATTGAGGTACATCCCAAGGAGTGCCAAAAAGTTTGATTCATGAAAGTAGCATTGAAATTGCATAAAGCCTATTGACAATCTAAGAAGAAGGTTGATTCAAGGATGGTAGCAAGATTTTCCTAAAGCCTATTGACAGTCTAACAAGGAGGCTGATTCAAGGATGGTAGCAAATAGATGCGCGATACTAAGTGACAACCTCTATGTATAAAAATCCTCTAACAAGGTCACACCTAACAGTGTGTTTGTAACCTTTAACAGGGTTGGATCCTAACAGGGCTCACTTTAGAAGAGTGGAAATTTGGGGTACCGGTCCCAGTGGTTTTTACCTTAACAGGGTTTCCACATTAAAATCCATGTGTTATGTGTGTATGGTTTATTACTTTACTATTTTACATTTCACATATGCATTTCTGGATTGATTGGTATACTCTGCATATTTACTGAGTATCGGTAAATAGTTTTACTACTTATCAGTAATCAAGGAGAATAAGGACAGACAAGGTAAACCGATAGACAGTTAATTATTATAAGTATTTCATCGCATGCATCTTGTAGGGACTTAATAATCTAAGATGTATTTGATTGGTGGTTAGTGATTAAAGGATAAACTTTTTAGGCCACTGATTCACCCCCCNTCCCCCCCCCCCCCCCCCCCCTCTCAGTTATTACTAACAAGGTTGGCCTCCTACTATAGGAAATGTCTAAGAAATTTCAGTCATGTATGTGCCCCTAAACTCAACACCATAAAAGGTGGAATCAAGTGTAAGTTTGAATGGACAGTGGTAGAAAACCAAGGGTTTGAAATATTAAAGAAGAGAATTATAGAGCTAGCTACTCTTAGGTTCCCTAATTTCAATCAACTCTTTGTGGTAGAGTGTGATGCTAGCAAGTTGGCTATTGGAGCAGTGTTGAGCAAAGAGGGACACCATGTGGATTTCTTTTCAGAAAAGTTGAATGAAGCTAAAAAAAAGTATTCCACATATGACTTAGAACTCTTTGCTATGGTACAAGCCCTTAAGAAGTGGAGACACTACTTGTTACCTAGATTGTTTGTGGTCTACACTGATAATCGTGCACTAAGTTTCCTGAATGGACAAGAAAAGTTGAACCAAAGGCACATGAAGTGGGTGGAAGAATTACAAGCCTATACATTTGTTATAAAGCACAAGAAGGGGGTTAGCAACAAGGTTGAAGATGCTCTTAGTATAAGAGTACTCACAATCCAAGAGATGCAACTACAAAGTGTAGGAATGGATGATTTGAAGGACCTCTACAAGGGGGATAAAGATTTCAGAGAAGCTTATGAGGCATGTGCAAATTTTCAGCAAGGATTCAAGGTGGATTTCAATGAGTATGTATTATAGGAAGGCCTATTGTTCAAAGGTCACCTTATGTGTATACATCAATGTTCCATGAGGGAAAACATTGTGAAGGAGAAACACCAAGGGAGCTTGGGAGGACACTTTGGAGTGGATAAAACATTGGAGTAGGTACATAGGCATTGCTATTGGCCTAAGATGCAGTCAGATGTGAGTAGATTTGTAGAAAAATGTCAGATTTGTCAGAGGGAAAATGACAAAGCAGCAATAGTGGGTTGTATCAACCATTATCTATACCCCAAAGGCCTTGGGAGTGCCTTAGTATGGATTTTGTTTTGGGGTTACCAAAGACACCTAGGGGACATGACAGTGTGTTTGTGGTGGTGGACCATTTTAGAAAGATGGCACACTTCATTCCATGCAAGCAGACCAATGATGCCTCTCAAATTGAGGGCTATTCTTTAGGGATATTGTAAGAATCCATGGTTTGCCTTTGAATATTGTCAGTGATAGGGATACAAAGTTTGTGGGTCACTTCTGGAGAACTCTTTGGAAGATGCTTGGAACTAATGTTTCTTTCTCCTTAGCCTACCATC
Organism: Thuja plicata; assembly: GCA_018584345.1. Classification (NCBI taxonomy): domain Eukaryota; kingdom Viridiplantae; phylum Streptophyta; class Pinopsida; order Cupressales; family Cupressaceae; genus Thuja; species Thuja plicata. The sequence goes on along the minus strand of MU226070.1, from coordinate 760,955 downwards.
AACAATCAAATGGGAAAATAGAAGTAGTGAATAGGTCACTTGGGAATTTGCTGAGGTGTTTGACCAAACAACATGCACAATCTTGGGATCATATCATAGGGCAGGCAAAATTTGCATATAATGACTCCATTAATAGGAGTACAGGTAAGAGCCCCTTTGAGATAGTTTATGGGGTCAATCCTAGAGGGATTTTAGAGCTGACAAATCTTAGTTTGAGGGACAAGAGGAGTGCACAAGGAGAGTCATTTGCAGAGCAGATGAAGGAGTTGCATGATCACGTCAATAAGACTTTACAAAAATAAGTGGAGAAGTACAAAACCAAAGCTGATAAGACCAGGATGGACTTGAAATTCAAGGTTGGGGATCTAGTACTTTCCTACCTCAGAAAGGAGAGGCTACCCAAAGTCCAACCAACTAAGCTACTCATGAAGAAGATTGGACCACTGAAGATTTTGCATAAATATGGCAAGAATGCCTATGAAGTAGAATTGTCTCCTGATTTGGGGATTTCACCTATTTTCAATATTTGTGACTTATATACCTACAAGGGATCACCTCTAAACATAGGTCAGTCTAATAGTGCAGATTTAGAGGATGATGATTGGGTGAAAGATTTGCCTACCCCAAAGCCATTGCAATTGGATAGTGTCTTGGACTCTAAGGTGATAAAGAAGACAATGAAGGGTAACTACAAGGAGTACCTCATCAAGTGGCAGGGACTACCTAAAGCTAGGGCCACTTGGATGACAGAGCTGAATATTTTGAAACATGGGGTCACCATTGAAGACCTCCTAACTCAAGGGACTTGAGTTATTTTGTCCAGGGGAGTATGGTGTAGGGCACCTCCCTATATCTTGTTTTGGCTTTGTTTTTGGTTGTTGTAGGTATTTAGGTGTGTGTTAGAATAATATCCAAGGGGTTGTATACAATGTTAGTTTACTTCATGTTTGTAGGCCCTTAGTGCCCATTGAGTGTTTTAGGACATTTTGGCTTCAAATTGTGAAATGTTTCCATTTTGGGGTAATATGAGTTAGAGGTATGTTTTAAGACCCTACACATCCTATTTTGGGTCCTAGAGGTCAACATCCATCATCAAGTTGACTAACAAGGTCAAATTGTTCAAAATGAAAAAATGTTGCTAGCAACTTTGAAAGTTGCTCGAGCAACTTTTGCAAGATTTGACAAAATATAGTTAAAACTAATGTAACTACCCCATGATCAGTATATGAGCATGGTTTTGTTGCTTTGAAGAGGTTAATGATATTTTGGAGTGAAACACTTAATTCTGACGCCTTTGTACGGATGAATGTATCCTCTTTTGTGTAATCAACACTATATCTTTACTTTTGTATGGCTGTGTATGGCTTGGCAGAGGTGATTGGGCTCAATGATAGTGTAGCATCTTCTTTCAGATTTCTTATGCATTAGGTATTTTGTTTTGAAGTTCAGTAGAATTTAAGTTACACATATTTGAAGGTCACTGGTCTGACAGAGACCAAAACAGTGCTACCTAGTTAGAAATGGCTCTAACCTAAAATTCCTTTGGTGGATTTGTCTGAAACCATGGGGAAACTAGGGTTAGGGTCTGTAGATAGGTTTTTAGCTTTCTCTTTGGTTGTTTCATTGGATTTCATAGGCCAAAATTGAAGCCTTATGGCTGACTGGTGAAACCAGGTGAGCTAGGACAGGGAGAAGAAAGATTTTGTGCGAGCACCCAAGACCTTTTGGGAAAGACTTAGTGGAATTTATAGATGCACTAAATAGTATCCTAAAAGGATTCAATGGCAGATGGAGGTGAATTAGAGGTTGGAGACAAGATTAGCAATTTTTCATGCTCACTGGTCTAGAGGCCTAATTAATAGACTATAATCTAGGGCCTGCAAGAAAATAGGGTTTTGGGTGCCATTAGAGGTCAGGGTTTTGGATTTTGACAGGGTTGAATGATGTCTTGAAGATTTCCAAATTTTTTTTTGGAGTCATTTGGGGATTTTAGAAGCATTAGGCCAAAATCGGTGAAAACAAACCTACTAGGAATTAGGCAATTAGGCCTCCTAGTGAACTAGTGACCAATTAGATTCGTAAAAGGTATTGGAGTATTGGGATGATTGAAGAATGACCTAGGATGGGTCAAGAAGGTGTTAAGAGTCTTGGAGAATGTATGGGAAGATCCTAGGTAGAGATTTGACATACTAGGTGGAGGATTAGTGGAAGAAACTAGGCTTTTTGGGAGCTAGTTGGACTAGTTAAGCTTGGTAACTTTGGAGTCTTTTGAAACCAACTATACCTTGGAGGATAAGTTGGTAGAGGGGGTCTTGGAGATCCTAATTGGAAAAAGACCCAAAAAATAACAACTATGGGATGGTTGGATTAGACAAACAAACACCTTAAAGTGAAGAAGAGCACTAGTTGTCAAACCCTCTGCATCAGAGTGGTATCAGAGCTGGAATAGCTTGAAGATTGTGTATGTCTAAAGGGGAGGAAAGCCAAGAGGTTGACAACATGCCTCCTAAGGCAATGAGTAGGGATGCCATAGTAGAATTGGTTCAAGGCCTCTTGGAGAAGGCTAATGTGTCCAAGATAAAAAGCAAAAAGAAGATCACAGAATGGGGAGATGAAAGTGATAGAGATGAAAGTTAGACAGAAGAGTCATCAAAAAAAGGGAAAGAACCTAAGATAGACAAAGAACAAAAGGCATTCTTAGATGCCTTAAAATATTTAAACAAGGATAGCATGGAACACATACCATATTATTGTGGTAGCCTAAATGGGGAAGAGTTGTTAGATTGGCTTGAAGCCACTGACAACCAATTTGATTAGAAATAAATTGAAGAGGAAAAGAGGGTCAGCTATGCTAAGGCTAGACTCAAGGGATCTGCATTAGTGTGGTGGAACATGATGTAGGATGAAAGAGTGAATAGTGGAAAGAAAAATATTGTTTCTCGGGAGAGGCTGAAAATCAGATTAAGGGCACAATTCTTGCCTACTGATTATGAAATTCAAATGCACCAAAAGCTACAGAACTTAAGATAGAAGGAGATGAACGTGAGTGCATACATAGAGGAGTTCCATAAACTAAGCCTAAGGGCTAGGAGACAAGAAGATCAAATGGAGAAGGTGGAAAGGTACCTAAATGGGCTAAGGCAATGGATACAAGATGATATTAGCATGATGGCTCCTGATAGTATGCACAAATGATTTTAGTTGGCTTTGAGAGCATAGGATAAGGCTAGAAGAAGGAATGACTTCCATCAAAGAGGAAGAGGTGGCAGCAATAACATAGGTCTTCAGAGAGACAGGGGTAACTTTGGTAGAGGACAGAACCCTAATAGACAAGAAGATAGTTAGTTCATGGATAGTAGTGGAGGAAACCAATATAGAGGATCTTTCTAAATGGGAGGATACAAAGGTAGAGGACCACCAAGAGGTAGGTTCCAACCCCAAGGGAGATCTAATTTAGTTTTCACTAGTAGGTGTTGTAATTGCAACCAAGTGGGTCACATAATGGGCAGGTGTCCAGAGAAGGCTTCCTCATCTTCAATGGGGGATAGAAGGAATCAGTTAGTTCAAGAGGAGGATACCCAAAGTGTTACTTCACCCATATCCAAGGCAGGGCCAGTATTGGATGGGGAGAATTTGATGTTAAGAAGAACCCTATTGAAAGTACCTAGCACCATAGAGCCACCCCCAAAAAAGAACTTATTCAAGACAACTTGTAGGTCTCAGGGGAAGATTTGCAAGGTTATAGTGGACTTTGGGTCCATTGAGAATATAATGTCCACTGAGATGGTCAAGAGATTGAAGTTGAGAAGGATACGTCATACCATACCTTATAAGGTTTCATGTTTGAACAAGAGTCAACAAAAGTGGTAGATGAGCAGACTATGGTTGAGTTTGAGATTTGGGAATATAAGGACAAGGTCCTATGTGACATATTTCCTATGGATGCATTCCATCTTCTCCTAGGAATTCCATGGTAGTATGATGTCAAAGCAATGCATGATGGGGAAAGGTATAGTTATGTGATCACCAAGCTAGGAAAGAAATTCCAAATGGATCCATTGCAAGAACCCAATGAAGAGAAGCATGTGGGGAAAAGTGTGATGTTATTGAGTTGGAAAGAGTTCCTAAAGGCTATGAAGAAGGAGAAAGGAGTTTGTTGTGCAGTAGTGATCAAACCAAAGGAGGAAACTAACGAGAAAGTTTGTTTGCCACCAAAGATACAAGCTTTGTTGGAAATGTACCATGACATAGTAGATAATGGTTTTCCAAGTGCCTTACCACCTATGAGGGATGTGAGTCATCGGATTGACATCATTCCTAGAGAAAATTTGACAAACAAAGCAACATATAAGATGACACCAAGCCAAAATGCAGAGATAGAAAAATAGATCCAAGATTTATTGGATAAGGGGTTAATAAGGAAGAGTTTGAGCCCATGTGTTGTGGAAATAGTACTTGCACCTAAGAAGGATGAAAAATGGAGGATGTGTATGGACTCCAGGGCTATAAACAAGATCACAATCAGATATAGGTTACCAATGCCCTAGATAGAAGACTTGATGGACAATCTTGGAGGATCTTGTTACTTTTCTAAGGTGGATTTGAAGTCAGGGTATCATTAGATAAGGGTGAGGCCAGGTGATGAGTGGAAGACATATTTTAAGACCAATGAGGGTCTGTATGAGTTGCTAGTAATGCCCTTTGGCCTAAGTAATGCACCTAGCACATTCATGAGGCTCATGAATGAAGTGCTAGAAGAGTTCATCGGTAAGTATGTAATAGTTTAACTTGATGATATTTTGATCTTTAGTAGGTCCAAGGAGGAGAACATGAAGCATTTGGAGATGGTCTTAAGGAAGCTACATCAAGAGAAGTTGATGATAATTCAAGAAAAGTGTGAGTTTCTCAAAACTGAACTAGTTTACCTTGGTTTTGTGGTTGCTAATGGATGTATGAAGATGGACCCTGATAAAGTTAAGTCCATTTTGGAATGGCCTACCCCTAGGTCCATACGGGATGTTAATATTTTCCATGGGTTGGCCTCCTAATATAGGAAATTTGTAAGAAATTTCAGTCATGTATGTGCCCCCATATTCAACACCATAAAAGGTGGAATCAAGTGTAAGTTTGAATGGACAGTGGCAGAAAACCAAGGGTTTGAAATGTTAAAGAAGAGAATTACAGAACTAGCTACTCTTAGGTTCCCTAATTTCAATCAACTCTTTGTGGTAGAGTGTGATGCTAGCAAGTTGGCTATTGGAGCAGTGTTGAACCAAGAGGGACACCCTGTGGCTTTCTTTTCAGAAAAGTTGAATGAAGCTAAACAAAAGTATTCCACATATGACTTGGAACTCTATGCTATGATGCAAGCCCTTAATAAGTGGAGACACTACCTGTTACCTATAGAGTTTGTGGTCTACACTAATAACCATGCACTAAGTTTCCTGAATGGACAAGAAAAGTTGAACCAAAGGCACATGAAGTGGGTGGAAGAATTACAAGCCTATACATTTTTTATAAAGCACAAGAAGGGGGTTAGCAACAAGGTTGAAGATGCTCTTAGTATAAGAGAACTCACAATCCAAGAGATGCAACTACAAAGTGTAGGAATGGATGACTTGAAGGACCTCTACAAGGGGGATAAAGATTTTAGAGAAGCTTATGAGGCATGTGTGAAGTTTCAACAGGGATTCAAGGTGGATTTCAGTGAGTATGTATTGTAGGAAGGCATATTATTCAAAGGTCACCTTATGTGTATACCTCAGTTTTCCATGATAGAAACAATTGTGAAGGAGAAACACCAAGGGAGCTTGGGAGGACACTTTGGAGTGGATAAAACATAGGAACAGGTACATAGGCATTATGATTGGCCTAAGATGCAGTCAGATGTGAGGAAATTTGTAGAACAATGTCAGATTTTTTAGAGGGAAAAAGGAAAAAGCAACAATAGTGGGTTGTATCAACCATTATCTATACTCCAAAGGCCTTGGGAGTGCCTTAGTATGGATTTTTTTTTGGGTTACCAAAGACACCTAGGGGACATGAGAATGTGTTTGTGGTGGTGGACCATTTCAGCAAGATGGAACACTTCATTCCATGCAAGCAGACCAATGATGGCTCTCAAATTGCAGGGCTATTCTTTAGGGATATTGTAAGAATCCATGGTTTGCCTTTGAATATTGTTAGTGACAAGGATACAAAGTTTGTGGGTCACTTCTGGAGAACTCTTTGGAAGATGCTTGGAACTAATTTGTCTTTCTCCTTAGCCTACCATCCATAATCAGATGGGAAAATAGAAGTAGTGAATAGGTCACTTGGGAATTTGTTGAGGTGTTTGACCAAACAACATGGACAATCTTGGGATCATATCATAGGGCAGGAAGAATTTGCATATAATGACTCCATTAATAGGAGTACAGGTAAGAGCCCCTTTGAGATAGTTTATGGGGTCAATCCTAGAGGGATTTTGGAGCTGAGGGATCTCATTTTGAGGTACAAGAGGAGTGCACAAGGAGAGTCATTTGCAGAGCAGATGAAGGAGTTGCATCATCAAGTCAATAAGACTTTACAAAAACAAGTGGAGAAGTACAAAACCAAAGATGATAAGACTAGGAGGGACTTTCAATTCAAGTTTGGGGATCTAGTAGTTGCCTACCTTGGAAAGGAGAGGCTACCCAAAGGCCAACCAACTAAGCTACTCATGAAGAAGATTGGACCACTGAAGATTTTGCATAAATATGGTAAGAATGCCTATGAAGTGGAATTGCCTCCTGGTTTAGGGATTTCACCTATTTTCAATGTTTGTGACTTATATCCCTACAAGGGATCACCTCTAGACATAGGTCAGTCTACTCTTGCAGATTTAGAGGATGATGATTGGGTGAAAGATTTGCCTACCCAAAAGCCATTGCAATTAGATAGTGTCTTGGACTCTAAGGTGATAAAGAAGACAAGGAAGGGTAACTACAAGGAGTACCTCATCAAGTGGCAGGGACTACCTGAAGCTGAGGCCACTTGGATGATAGAGCTGGATATTCTAAAATGTGGGGTCACCATTGAAGACCTCCTAACTCAAGGGACTTGAGATATTTTGTCTAGGGGAGTATGGTGCAGGGCACCTCCCTATATCTTGTTTTGGTGTTGTTTTGGGTTGTTGTAGGTATTTAGGTGTGTGTTAGAATAATATCTAAGGGGTTGGAGACAATGTTAGTTTACTTCATGTTTGTAGGGCCTTAGTGCCCATTGAGCGTTTTAGGACATTTTGGCTTCAAATTGTGAAATGTTGCCATTTTAGGGTAATATGAGTTAGAGGTATTTTTAAAGACCCTATACATCCTATTTTTGGTCCTAGAGGTCAACATCCATCATTGAGTTGACTAACAAGGTCAAATTGCTCAAAATGACAAAATGTTGCTAGCAACTTTTGCAAGATTTGATAAAATATAGTTAAAACTAATGTAACTACCCCATGGTTGGTATATGAGAATGGTTTCAATGCTTTGAAGAGGTTAATGAGATTTTTTAGTGAAACACTTAATTTTGACACCTTTGTACGGATGATTGTATCCTCTTTTGTGTAATCTACACTGTGTCTTTGCTTCTCTACGCCTGTGTACGGATTAGCATAGGTGATTGGGCTCCGTGATAGTTTAGTGTCTTCTTTCATATTTCTTATGCATTAGGTAGTTTGTTTTGAAGTTTAGTATAAGTTAAGTTACACATCTTTTAATGTCACTGGTCTGACAGAGACAATAATAGTGCTACCTAGTTAGAAATGGCTGTAACCTAAAATTCCTCCGATGGATTTTCTGAAACCATGGGTAAAATAGGGTTAGGGTCTTTAGATAGGTTTTTAGTTTTCATTTTGTTTGTTTCATTTGATTTCATAGGCCAAAATTGAAGCCCTATGGCTGACTGGTGAAACCAGGTGAGCCAGGACCGGGAGAAGAAAGACTTTGTGCGAGCACCCAAGACCTTTTGGAAAAGACTTAGTGGCATTTCTAGATGCACTAGATAGTCTCCTAAAAGGATTTAATGGTGTTTGGAGGTGAATCAAAGGTTGGAGATAAGATTAGAAATTGTTCATGGTCACTAGTCCAGAGGCCTAATTAATAGGCTATAATCTAGGGCCTGCAAGAAAATAGGGTTTTGGGTGTCATCAGAGGTCAGGGTTTTGGATTCTGACAGGGTTGAATGATGTATTGAATATTTCCATTTTTTTTTGTGGAGTCATTTGGGGATTTTGGAAGCATTAGACCAAAATCGGTGAAAATAGACCTACTAGGAATTAGGCAATTAGGCCTCCTAGTGAACTAGTGACCAATTGGATTGGTAAAAGGTATTGGAGTATTGGGATGAGTGAAGAATGACCTAGGATGGGTCAAGAAGGGTGTTAAGAGTCTTGGAGAATGTATGGGAAGATCCTAGGTAGAGATTTGACATACTAGGTGGAGGATTAGTGGAATAAACTAGGATTTTTGGGAACTAGTTGGACTAGTAAATCTTGGTAACTTTTGAGTCTTCTGAAACCAACTATACCTTGGAGGATAAGTTAGTAGAGGGGGTCTTGGAGATACTAATTGGAAAAAGACCCAACAAAGAACAGCTATGGTATGGTTGGATTAGATAAACAAACACCTTAATGTGAAGAAGAGCACTAGTTGTCAAACCCTCTGCATCAGATACATCCCAAGGAGTATCAAAAAGTTTGATCATAGAAAGTAGCATTGGATATGCCCGATACCTATTGACAGGCCAATTGAGTGTTTGATCAAGGATGGTAGCATTAGATGCCAGATACTAAGTAACAAATTATCTTTTAAATCCTCTAACAAGGTCACACCTAATAGTGTGTTTGTAACCTTTAACAGGGTTGGCTCTTAACCGAGCTCACTTCAGAAGAGTGAAAATTTGGGGTACCGGTCCCAATGGTTTTTCCCTTAACAGGGTTTCCACGTTAAAAATCCATGTGTTAATGTGTCTATGAGTCATTACTTTATTGTTTAACATTTCACTTAAGTAAATCTAGATTGATCAGTATACACTAGTTATTTACTGTGTTTCAGTAAATAGTAAAACTGCTTATCGGTAAACATATAGAAGAAGGTTTACAAAGCATTCTGACAAGTAGTAATTTGATATAAGTATTTCAAGGCATTCATCTTATAGGACTAAAGATCACTAGAGGTATAATTTGTGATACTAAGTTTGAAGGGTTGATTTAAGGATTAATTTTTTAGGCCACTGATTCACCCCCCCCCCNGATTCCCCCCCCCCCCCCCCCTCAGTTATTACTAACAATTGGTGTCAGAGCTTTGTTTCTTAGAAGGAAGGTTTAAAGACCTAAGCTAAAGATCACAAGATGAACAGATGAGATGTGCCCAATTTGAAAAAAGAAAACTTTGTTTCATGGAAAATCAGAACAAGACTACACTCATCAGGTATTGGAAATGATGTTACTCAATACTTAGATACTGAATATGTGTTGCCCATAGGAGAACCCACAATTGAATAAATGAGAGAGAAGCATGATCACAACTGCATGATGATAGAGCTTTCTTCCTCACTCTCCGATGCTGAATTTGAAGATGTCAAAGCATGCACAACTGCAAAGCAGATGTGGGACAAATTGAATCTTGTACATGGTGGTGTTAAAAATGTTCTGAGAGCAAAGGTAGAAAGCCTTAGAGGAAATTTTGATGATCTCAGAATGAAAGAAGGTGAAAACATCACACAGTACAGCAAAAGAATCAAAGAGGTAGTCAATGCTATCTGAGTAGTTGGAGGTGTACTAGATGAAGATACAGTGGTAAGTAAAATTCTAATAACCTTACTGCCTACTTATGCTATTAGAGTATCTGCCATACAAGAAATGAGAGCATTAGAAAATAGCAATGTTACTCTTGATAGTTTGATTGGAAGACTGATTTCATTTGAGATGAATAATTTTGATAATAGTGTCTTACCAAACATAGAATTTGCATTCAAATCTTCTCTTAGAATAATTAAATCAAGTCATAAACACACTATGAGAATAGATAGTGATAGTAAAAGTGAAGAAGAAGATCTTGATGAAATTGAAGCACTTATGGCTAGAAGAATGCAAAGAGGCAAAGGTAAATACAAAGGTAAATTACCACTTGTCTTTTTTAATTGTAAAGAGATTGGACACTTTGCTGCAAGATGTCCTAACAGAAGAAAAAATGATAGAAGTAATGACAGGTCATTTGAAAAGAAGTATGACATAGGTGATTACAGAAACAATCGACAATCAGAGAGAAGAGATACGTGAGACTACAAGGACAAAGGAAAGAAGGCCAGTTACCTAGCTAAATGCAAAGATGATGTTACTGACACAGAATCTAATGAAGACATCAAGATGGTATTTGTGGCAGTAAAAGATGATTCAGATGATGATGAAGAAAGGTATGTAGAAACTGCACTCATATCTAAAGTTATTAAAAATGGTGTCTGGATCATAGATAGTGGCTGCACTCACCATATGACCAGTTACAAACAAAACTTTGAAACTTTTGAAAACTATAATGGTGGCTCAGTAAGAATGGGTAATGACACACCTTGTATAGTTGAAGGTAAAGGAACTATAATGTTGAATAACCTAATAAAATGTGAAAATGCTTACTGGGTAAAAGGATAGAATTATAATCTATTAAGTGTTTCTCATTTGAATAATTCAGGTCATAGAGTAGCATTTGAAAATAAGAAGGCAAAGATCTTCAATAAATCAGGAAGTCTGATTGGTACCGGTGAGCAGACAAAAGGTAACTTATTCTATCTGAATGATACTGACACCACTTTCTTAATGGATAGAAATGAAGACATATGGTTGTGGCATAAAATATTGTATCATGTAAACTTTGACAACATGATAAAGATAAGTAGAAAGAGAAATGTAAGAAGCTTACCAATGATGATTAAGCCTGACAATATCATGTGCAAAAATTGTCAAAAAGGTAAGATGACAAAGTCTAGTTTCAAAAGAAAAACCCATACATCTGATGTCATTCTAGAATTAGTCCATACTGATCTATGTGGAGCCATGAGGAAAAATAATTATTATGGTGATAGATATTTTATTCCCTTTATTGATGATTACTCTAGAATGATGATAGTAATGTTTCTAAAAGATAAATCTGAAGCATTCAAGATATTTAAATGGTACAAAGCAATGGTAGAAAAACAAAGTGGTAAAGAATTGAAATGCTTAAGGTCAGATAAAGGAGGGGAATTTATTTCAGATGAATTCACTAACTTTTGTAATGAGCATGGAATCAAAAGATAGGTCTCTACACCGAGAACACCACAGCAAAATGGAATTGTTGAAAGAAGGAATAGATCCATTGTTGATTGTGCAATGACACTGATGATAGAGAAAGGTATCACCCAAATCTTCTAGAGGGAATTTGTCAGTACTGTTTTTTACACATTGAATAGAGTACAATTGAAGAGAGACACCAAGAAGAAACCTTATGAGCTATGGTATGGTTACACACCCAATGTAAGTTACTTCAAAAATTTTGGCAGTCAATGTTATATCTTAAAAGATGATAGAAATGGAAAGCTTGACTCCAAGAGTGATGAAGGAATCTTTCCAGGGTATTCCACCAAGAGCAAGGCTTATAAATGTCTCAATAAAGCCTCTAACAAAATTGTTGAAAGTGCAAATGTAAAGATAGATGAATTTGTAGAGAAGAATGAAAAGGAAAGCACAAAAGAACCAGAGGACTAAAATAGGTATGTCTACAATGAAGAACCTGACACTCTACCTGAGAAACAATGTATAGCTCCCGAGAAACATATTATTGCACCTGAGCATCAGGCTGCAAATACCAACAATCAGGATATTTCTCAAGATGATGTACCAAGCGATGGAGATCAGAATGAAGGAAAAATTGATGATCAAGCTGATAGACAAAGAATTGAACCTGTACTTTCTGATATGTCAGAAGGAACCATCCACAGAACTAGATCATTAGAGACAAGAAGGCTGGTATGAGAACCAGAAGTAAGTCTCTAAACACAAGATGTCTTATTTGTCATTATGAGCCAAAATCTATCAATGCTGCACTTGATAATAATGAATGGATTAGTGATATGAATGAGGAGATTGAGAAGATTGAGAAAAACAAGACATGGACACTTGTACTGAGACTAGATGACAATAATGTCATCGATACAAAATGGATATTCAAGAATAAACTGAATGAGAATAGAGGAGTCACCACAAACAAAGCAAGACTAGTATGCAAGGGGTATGCACAAGAAGAAGGGATTGACTATGGAGAGACCTTTTCACCTATTGCTAGGCTATAAGGAGTGAGAATATTACTTTCTTATGTCGCATGTAAAGGATTCAAGGTATACCAAATGGATGTCAAGTCTGCATTCCTAAATGGAATACTTGAAGAAGAGGTATACTTTGAAAAACCAGAAGGGTTTGTTGATCCAGACAAGAGGGACATGGTATGTAGACTACACAAATCATTGTATGGATTGAAACAAGCACCCCGAGCCTGGTATGAAAGACTTCATTCCTATCTCATAAGTATTGGGTTTGTAAGGACTAGTGAAAACAATAATCTTTATTTGAAGGAAGATATTGATGCTAACATTTTGATTGCTGAGATATTTGTTGATGACATCATATTTGGAGGCAATGATATGCTATGAAAATCATTTGCAAATGAAATGAGAAAAGAGTTAGAGATTTCTATGTTTGGAGATATCAAGTTCTTTCTTGGTCTACAAATCATACAACAAGATGAAGGTATTTTCATTACTCAATCCAAATACATCAAGGAAGTACTAAAAATATTCAAGATGGAAGATTCCAAACCAATTAGGACACCGATGGAAACTAGATGTAAGCTGAGAAAGGAGGAAAAGTCATCAGAGGTAAATCAGACTTTCTACAGATCAATGGTTGGAAAACTCATGTATGTTGTACATACTAGACTAGATATTGCACATGCAGTAGGAATAGTTGCAAGATTTTCTGCTAATCCTAGGGAATCACATATGACTGCTATGAAAAGAATCCTAAGATATCTAAAGAATACCGAGGAATATGGCTTATGGTATAGAAGAGAAGGCAAATTTGAACTTAAGGTCTTTATCGACGTTGATTGGGCTGGAAATATTGATGACCGAAAGAGAACAACTGGAGGAGAATTCTTTATGGGTGACAGACTTGTCACATGGATCAGCAAGAAGCAAGGATGCATCTCTCAGTCTACTACAGAAGTAGAGTATGTTGTTGTTGCTACAAACTGCTCAAATATTGCATGGATCAAACAGTTACTAGAAGGTATGCATATGAAATTTCTTGAACCAGTAATTATCTATTGTGATAATACAAGTGCAATAAACATTTCCAAGAATCCAGTCATGCATGCTAAGAAAAAGCATATTGCTATCAAGTATCATTATTTGAGAGAAAAAGTTCAAGCAAATGAGGTGATACTTTAGTATGTGCAATCAAAGGAACAATTAGCTGATATCTTCACCAAGCCACTATCTAAGGATGCATTTGAGTACTTGAGAAAGAGACTAGGGGTTAAACCCTTGTCTACTGGTTAGTAAAATGACTAGAAGGCTGCATCACCCTACATATTATCAGAATATCATTCATGTTGATGCAAGCATAGAAATGGACTTCAAAGGTAAATCTATACATAGCAAGGTATTTATCTACTCCGAGCACCAGAGTTGTTGTATTGCTGATGGATTGGAAATTCAAGGAGTATATTATGGATAGAAGGGATTTGTTTGGCATTACTGTCAAAAATATTTGTTTAGAATTGTTTTCAAAGGGAGAGATTATATCCATTATCACCTTAGGGAGAGATTATATAAAGAGAGATTATATCAGGAGATATTATATCCATCACATTATCCAGAGGAAGAGATGTAACCAGAAAGGGAGAGTACATATAAAGGGAAAGAAAAATTGTTGACAAGAGACATCAAAGAAAAGAGAACTGGGAAAGGGAGAGAGTTCGACACAGGAAAAGAACACATCACCTCAGAAAAATAAATATTCTACATCTATCCAGTAAAGGGATTGAAGATAGAGAGAAAGATTCAAGAATCAAATCTAAGCACATATGAACTTACCGAGAACCAGATATTTGTATCAGTTATAGTACATAAGATTGGTAGTTTGATGAACTTCAAATGTTATATTTCATATTGTATTAGTAATAATATAGTGTGATAATGTAGTATGTTTCCATCAATGCCAAAGGGAGAGATTGATGAACTATAACTGGTTGAAGGTTTGAAGATGTTAAGTTGATGATCATAGTGACATAGAAGGTTTATGCAAGACATTAAATCAGTTAATGTATTGTATTTTCGTTGATGTCAACTTGCTATAATATGTATGGTCATGGACATATTGCTAAAGACTTCAAAGAACCGATGAATCAAAGGCTTTGCTATCAATAATGCATATAAGTCAAGTATTCACAAAGTGACTGTATACACCAACAAAGTGCACACCGACGGTCAGAGTAAAAGAGAAAAGTCACGGTGTTACCCGACGAGCAAAATGCACAGCATTACCGATGAGAAAAGTCATAGTGTTTCCCGATGAGAAAAGCATAGTGTAACCCGACGGACAAAATTACAGTGTTTCCCGACGAATGAAGATCCCAAAGACAACTAAAGTCACACCGACGAAACTGTCAGTTATCACCGATGACTAACTGAAGTATTGACCGACAAAACAGAGAGTTCAGAAATGACAAAATGCTTAGCTTTCAAGAGCTAAAAATAGACTTAAATGATACTTATCATTGTTTTAATCAACAAGATAAAGTCACAGATAAGTAAAGGATTTAAAGTTGCTTTGTCCAGTTGGCAAGAAGATCTCTATGAGATAAAAATGGAGTTTTTCTTTAAATCTAATTGGCGAGAATTGTGGATCACGCCAAGGTCAAGAAAGCCAAGAAATGATGAATCATGTCTATAAAGAGACAACCTAATTCATTACGAAGGTGGTGAAGGGGAGTGACAAGAGAATAGATGTTGAAGAGATTCTGAAGGAGAAGAAAGTCTTCATTTAGACCTGATCAATCAAACTAAGGAAAGAGCTAAATTCTGCAAACACCGACGAATAGAGATACAACATCACATATCAGAACAGTGTGGAGAAAAGGTATTGAATTGATAACATTGATCAAAAAGGTAATGTACTTACAATAGATCTGAAAATCTGCAATTCAAGTTGTATATGTGAACAGATCAATTCACTGTTTCAGTTTAACCATTGAAGCATCAAGTATGTTAACCGAGTAGGACTTAAAAGTCTTTTTTAATTGAGATACATCCCAAGGAGTATCAAAAAGTTTGATCATAGAAATTAGCATTGGATATGCCCGATACCTATTGACAGGCCAAGTGAGTGTTTGATCAAGGATGGTAGCATTATATGCCAGATACTAAGTGACAAACTATCTTTTAAATCCTCTAACAAGGTCACACCTAATAGTGTGTTTGTAACCTTTAACAGGGTTGGCTCTTAACCAATCTCACTTCAGAAGAGTGAAAATTTTGGGTACCAGTCCTAGTGGTTTTTCCCTTAATAGGGTTTCCACGTTAAAAATCCATGTGTTAATGTGTTTATGAGTCATTACTTTATTGTTTTGCATTTCACTTAAGTAAATCTGGATTGATCAGTATACACTATTTATTTACTGTGTTTCGGTAAATAGTAAGACTACTTATCGGTAAACATACAGAGAAGGTTTACAAAGCATTCTGACAAGTAGTAATTTGAAATAAGTATTTTAAGGCATTTATCTTATAGGACTAAAGATAACTAGAGGTATAAGTTGTGGTACTAAGTTTGAAGGGTTGATTTAAGGATTAATTTTTGAGGCCACTGATTCCCCCTCCCCTCTCAGTTATTACTAACAAGAAATAGGTTAAATATATATGTCGTTGAAACCTAAAATGGGAAGACTTCTAAATTGGATTGGTTTTGTAGAAGAAGCCTCAAATTTTAAGGTGTTATTTTTTTAAAGGTTTGTTTTTTCATGGAAAGTTAAATCATTGTTGTTTTTTGTTCTTTGTTATTCACAGCTAGGTTTTTTTTGCAGAGAGGTTGTAGCTAATATTTTCAAAAAAATTAAAGATATAAGGCATTGAAGTAGACATATAAGCTAGGGTTCATGCATCTCCTTCTTTGTATGAACATTTAGTGTTATCTGCAAGAATTTGTTTATGGCTTTGGTTGTTTGTTCTTTGTTAGTCAAAGGTTTTTAAAAAAAAAAAAACTAAGCCCAAAGTAAATGTTTTAAAAAAATTGAAGATACTATTTTGAAAAAAATTAAGCTTCCAATGCTTTGTTTTCACCTATATTTTGGAAGAAATAGGTTTGAGATCTATGTCATAGAAAACTAAAATGGCAAAGCTCTTGTAGAATTGTTTTGGTTTTTTAGAAGAAGACATGGGTGGCATTTATTAAAAAAATTAAAGATGGTGTTTATAAGAAAAATTAGGTTTGTATGAGAAAGGTGATTGCAGGGCTTTTGTACATTTTTTTTTGGTTGTTGTTTGTGAAATTTTGCACTTACAAGTGTATTACCAAAATGATAAAATTTTCTTGTGTGGGTTTGCATTTTAGGTTGTCAGCTATAATTGTTTTTCCTTTGTATATTTTGATATGAGAAAGTCTAAATTTAATTAGGGAACCCGAAATTGGTTGATAGCTTTTGAATGACTTGTGAGGCATTTTTTTCATGAGGTCTGCTTGTTGTAAGCTTTAAAGAAAGAGATCTTAGAAAGCACAATATAAAATAAATCTTGCAGTAGTAATGAAAGAGAAGAGTAAACAAACCCTTGCACAAATTTTAGAATGTTAATACAAAGGCAAAGATGGAGGAGTCCCGAGTTAGACACGTCGATAGTTCAAATAGGATTTTAAAAATATGTATGTCCACATATATTTTTAATTACGCATATAAATATATTTAATCACGTGTATCTATGCATATATTTCTATATGTATACATGCACATAAATATATAGACATATTTATGCATATACATATACATTTTAAAGTTGTATTAAAATACATGCACATAAACATATATGTGTGTGTGTATGTGAGTATGCATTTTAAAGCCATCACATACAAATGTGAGTTGTAAAGACAAGTGTGAATGATTAAAATAAAATACAAAAGTCTGATGCGTAAAAGTTGTGCAATGTGTTAACCTCTAAGAGCATATCGAAAT
Organism: Thuja plicata; assembly: GCA_018584345.1. Classification (NCBI taxonomy): domain Eukaryota; kingdom Viridiplantae; phylum Streptophyta; class Pinopsida; order Cupressales; family Cupressaceae; genus Thuja; species Thuja plicata. Next base: position 743,691 of record MU226070.1, on the reverse strand, counting down.
TAAAAAATCAGAAGATAATATTAGTCATCATAATAGTAGAAAAAAATTCAAAATATATTATAATTTTAAGTAAAGATCAATATTTAGAAAAATGTTGATTGAGGAAATTTTAGCTATGAAGTGACATATACCTCTTGTTGTGTCCAATTGTTGTTTTAGCTTGTATACACTAAAAAAATGGCCCAAATGCATTTACTAATTAAATACTAGTTATTTAATTAATGTCCTAGTCTTCTATTATACAATTGAATTCAAAATTTTAATTATGTAATTCATTAAAACTATCCCCAATGTATTAAATTTTACGTTAATACATTCCCCTCCATAAACTTACTTTCTTGAATAAATTATATTCATTCTAATTCTTCTAAATATCTATTTTTGAATAAATTTTATTTATTAAAAAAATCATCCATTTCTCTAAATACCATGATTTAAATTAAATCAATCTAATTTAAATCTTAAACCTAAATCTAACCTAGGTTGGACCACCTACACCCATCCCAATAAACCCACATTTAGAATTAATCTTTGATTAAATCCTTAAACTCCTTGATTCCTAATCTCACTAACTTAATAAAATGCTCACACACATGTGAGCATCTCTTTCCCAAAGAGGAGTCATCTCACTTTTCCATAAAATTCCCAAACCACCTCTCTTACACATGTCCCCCCTTTCCTCTTCCAAGTATCTTGGGGATATCATCTCTTACACTTGTCTCCACATGTCATTGACCTATCATTTTCACAAGTTGCTCACACATGTGTAGACAATTCTTTCTCTTGATTGGCCTCCCCTTTTGCCTACATGTCACTTATGTGGCATTCACCTAAGATCCACATCACCAAAGCCTCCAAAACCCCTATAGATAGATATTCATCCCAATGCATTTGGATACATCTCTTATTTAAATATCATAATTATTCTCTTTGTATGCAAATTCATAGTTTCATAATTGTATCTTTCTCTTGCATTCATAGTAGTAGTTTCATTCTAGTTTAAATTTGTAGCTCTATAGTTGCATTTTAAATCTTGCATAGTCTCATTTAGCTCATGGAGATTCATATTAGATAATAGTAATTCATAGTTCTTTTAGGTTAGTTATCATTTCTTACATATCATAATAGTTTCATATCATTTAACTTTGCACCATTATCTTAAATCTTGCATGATCATTATCATCATTTCATTCATTATTGCAAACTAGTTACCAATGCTAGTTTTGTGATTTAGGGAAGGTCATCATAGTTTTTCACAACAATATTAGTTTCATCTTATCATTTTGCATCAGCATCATGTCTTTGGATACCATGGTTGTCTTAGTAATCATTCTAGCTTGCGTCATAACCTTGGTTTTAGACATTATCACTCTCATAACAACTTAATGATTGTATGTTTGCATATCATTGATAGAATCTCATTCATCAGGTTGTCATCTAACTAATCTTAAATTGTTTCTGAGAGAAAATTCTTAAGAAGATCAATTAGGTCCTTGGTGATAGAGGACCATGGGACGGTTTTAGAAACTAACATCTTGTTCTTGTTTAATCTTCTTAGTTTTTAAGTTAATCTTTCATGGGTGTGTTGTTTATGATTTTGTTTGACTAACCTGATTTATAACACATATTTTTGGCACCCATTGTGGGGCATAATTATACCCTAACACATTATGGTTTCATAAGTTTTATCCTAGATTCTAAAAAAAAAACAATTACCACATATTTCACACAGATTAGCGCATAGCCAGATTTAACTTTATTTCTAGATTTTGTCAATTTAGCATATAGCAGTGGTCTTTTAGCACATACATGCAATCTTTCAGTGCATACCTACTATATTCTAGCGTATACTATGTGGATTTTAGTGCATGCAATATGTTTATTAGCATGTAGCTATTTTAGCACACACAAGATAAAAATGTTATGTTTTGTCTAATTCTGGGTTCTGCAGAGATTCAGCTCATAGACATGTTAGCATAACTGATGCAATTATGCTAAGTATTGCATTAATGAGGATTAGTATATATTTGATGACAGGTGAATGAGTTATTTGGTTTTCATTGATGCCAACTGAATGACTTAGTGTTTTCAAAATGTTACCAGACATTGTGTAAGTGAATCGTGAGTCGCAGTATGTTTATGAAGTTTCTATTCTAATGGGAAGTATATGTCATGTAGTGTGATGTTAACTTTGCCATCGCGATTCTTGATATGGATATTGAGTTGGTTATGTTTGATTAGACTCAAACTAGATAACTGCTAAAAATAGTAAGTGACGAATAGTAAGTGATTTGAATGTTATCTCAAATCGGTAAAGTATTTGGTGGAGCGGTCATACGATATGATTATCAAGATACTATGTTTATGACTGTGATTCATATTGTTGATTGATACAACTAGCTTATTTGACTAGAAGCGGTGTTAACAAAATGAACAGGTAAACAAGACAGAGTTCTTGAACAGGCTATGAATATTTGTAGATCAGTGAAGGAATTCGAAGTGGCAATAGGATCGGTGATGTTTTTAGTGAAGTAGTAGTGTAGTTTCATAATTTGTGGAACACTTTGACACCACATTTCTCGAGGTATGCATTTGAGATGGATTCTTCAATAAGTTTCTTTAGGTTAAACAAGTTTTTGAAATGGCTCAACTACCAAGGTAAAATCCATGTGTAAGCCAACACGGTTAGAGAAAAACATTTTATAAGTGGTTAGATAGATTTTATCTTACCTAAGATGATCTTGATCATTCATATCTCATATCTAGGGTTTGTTTTAAGTCAATGGACATAAATCTACATACTGAAAAAGTTGAAGAAGAAGAAAGAGAGTTGAATGTGAATTGCAAAAGGATTTGGTGACAGAACAAGTAAAGGAATCAAGTGTGATCAAGCTATGGAAGAATAGAGAGTATGAAGATTAGTTTCAGAGCTTAAAAAGATCTGATTATGTAGAGGTACTACATTTTTTACAGATCATTTTATATGTTATTTTCTAACCATTGTAACAGTAAAATCCCTTAACAGGGTGGATCCTAACAGATCTTTATTGTAAATCCTCTAACAAGGTGACACATTATCTTGTGTTTTAAGTCCTCTAACAAGGTTACTCCTAACAAGGAAAAGATCATAACAAGTCTAAAGGAAAATCCCTTAATTGGGTAGCACCTAATAGTGTTTTGTAAACCTTTAATAGGGTAAGCTCCTAACAGGGTGTATTCCAGAAGAGTACAGATTTTGTGGGTACCATCTCACACCATGGTTTTTACTTATTTGGGTTTCCATGAGATAAATATGGTGTTTACATTGTGTGGTTGATTACTTGTGGATGTATGCATTGAAATTTTTACTTATGTTAGCTGATATTGAATGTTTTGGTGCATAAAGTTTAAATAAGATGAATTAGGTGAATTTTTGGATTATTGATTCACCCCACCACTCTCAATAATCAGGCCTATATTAACAAGACTCTATCTTTTAGCACATAGCTTTTGTAGGTTAGTGCATAGATCCTGCCTTTTAGTGCATAGTACCAGTAGTTTAGCGCATAAATTTTGTTTGTCATCACATACTATTTTAGCGCATAATATGTTTGTTTTAGTGCATGATACTTTTCAAACAGAAATAAAATTTTAATGGATTCTGATTTATGTGTTATGTTTTTGGTTGCAGGAAATCTGATGATAAAAGGTAATAAGTTCAAGAAAATAATCTAACATCTCCTCAGATTTTGATCTAGGAAAGCCTTGAATAAAAGGATTGCATATCACACACATCAAGAGAAGGTTATTAAGAAAATTCGAGTAGAAGAGGAAAGAGAGAGAATCGATAGATATATTTATACTCTCCAAGATTATCAATTGAAATACAACATTCGCATAAATATTCCCATTCTCATGTTAGTTCCTTATTTTAGGGATGGACCTTATTATGGTTAATATTCAATAAGTGGTATTTTATGATTTTGATGATTAAAACATGCTAACCACTAAGTTATCATGAAATTTGAGAAAGTTGTTAGAAGGATTCCTAGTTTCAGGTTGAGGAAGGAATTAAAGAAAAGGCTTGCACGTGCTTTTAATCTTGAGTGGGCCAAATCAATCGAGAAGACACAAGAGGAAGGTAAATCTTATGATCATTACGTACACATTGTAAATCTCTATCAAGCAAGGTATAACTTGGAGGTTGATAGAAATGTTCATTTTTAATAAATCATTGGTCATTTGATTTGGATGCTTTTTATTTTTCTAATCGTGGGATACTAACCTTTGATCACAAGTTTGATACCATTGAAGGAACAAAACAAAAAGAAACAAAAGGATTGCTAAAATTTCTAAAAGGGGCACATTATATTTCTTACAATCTCATGTGTGGCAATTTCATGTGAAAGGGATATGCTCTATATTGAAAACATAGAATAATTAGGGGCCTTCCTTGTTTGTGGACTAAGGTGATATGGATATGCTCTCCCCTTAACTGGGTGACCAAAATACCAGACTCACCAAAGTCCCCTTAGTTAGAAAAAGGTTATGGAATTAATCTCATGTGTGACCTACTTGAAGATTTAATATGGTAGGGATATTATCTCCCATTAATTGGGTGACCAAAGTACTAGACCCAATTAAATCTAATTTTCATTTCAACAGTGCATTTGATCCTTAGCAGGTTTGCCTCTCGAGATTTGCCTTAACGAATCCATTGAGAGCGAACGACCCAAGTGGGATATAGTCAAAAGTCATGGAATTATGACCCACTAAAAAATAAAATACGTTCATCTTCAATGGGGTTATTGGTAGAAATATCTTGAGAATAGCCCTCTTCTAGTAGTCCTTCTGTATTGCGCAAAACTATGTTTTTATGTGGGTGAGAGGCCTCTATAATGGAGCTTATGTTCAAGTTTTTTTCTGAATGGAATCATAACTACAACCTGGTTAGTTAGAAATCCTACCCATTTATCCATGATGTAAAATTTGTGGTGCAATGGGATTACGTCGTCCCCTAGCTACTCATTATAAGTGCTCCCCTGGTAGTTTGGAAAAAGGTTTTTGGAGGTGATTACCAAAAATGCTTCCCTTACACTTTGAATGCCTTATTAAGTGTATAATTGTTTCTTCATCTTCATATGTGGATCACCTCTTTTCTAAGGGGTACACAGTGCATAAGGGTCCTGAGCATCAAGTTTGGTTAATTCCAAGTCCATGGGCCTATGACTAATACATTGAAGCCAAAATTCCTTAGGTAGATTGCTTGAAGTGTCTTTATTTTGTTATACCAATGGAAATGGTTCGAGAACATACACCCATTGTTGTATAAATCTAGGGGGGAATAAGTGTTTGAAGTGTATGTTGTGCTTGGAATCAAAATTGAGACATCATCCACTATCAACAGCTAGAAAATGTGTGTTTACAATATCCTACTTAATCCCAACAAGTTACTTGAAATTTTTGAACATTTTTTGTTTATATTCTTAGGTGCTTAGGGATAGTTGCATAATTATCTTCCTATTTAAGAATTATGGTGTAGATAATCATCTAAATCAAGAAAAAAAAAGAAACATTTAAACTACCAAATATTTTGAATAAAATTCAAGATTGAGTGAAACACCTTGGATAGCTAGTGACCCATTTCTACAATGAATCAACTTGAAAGTTTCATAAAACCAACATTGATTCTTGATTTTGTAAAGTTCAACTTCAAGGGATTGCAAATCCTTTTTCCTATAACCCAAGAGATCAAAATTAATCTAGGGTCTTCATCATAGGGATCAATTTTTTCCTATCTAGACTCTATTCAAACACACCTTATTGACGATCAACAACACGCTTGGGAACTTTTGTTTATCCTATATTGTCAAAACTCAATCATAAGTAAATTGAAATTTTAAAAGTGACTTGGAAGTAGTTCCATGCCTATGAGCACAAGGTCCTATAGATTTGTAATTGTTCACAATCCTAATGGAGAAGAAACTGTAGAAATAGAACACCAAGAGAGCAATCAAACACAACCCGATACATCACCCCAAGTTAACCTAACCCAACACATTGATTCAAGAAATTCACTAAACATGAATCAATGAGAAAATGACTAAGCTAGGGTCAATAACAATGACAGTGATAATAATGAAGAATAATAACCCATAGAAGAAAGGGTCCAAGAAGCACAACAAGACCCTAGATTTAAAATACTTGTTGAATGAGTTCTCAAAACAAATAAAGAAAGATATTTCATGACTCTAGCACAACAAGGGGTCAAGCTACCTCATGATTATGATGTCTCAAAACTTTTTAAAAATGAGGATGAAGTGAATCCCATAGGATTCCTAAACAAACATATTCAATCCCTCCAACAACAACTTTATGATTTCAAAAGAGGGACTTCACATAAGCAATACACTTTGGAGGGCATTTGTCCTTACCCATCTGACAAGACTTTGAATATGATACACTTTCCACCAAATGTAGAATTGTCTGAATTCAATAAATACATGGCCAAAATAGATCCCGAAGACCATATCATTGAATTTTTTACCCTTGGTATGGAATTTATCCATGAGCCCAAATATTTAATGTGATTATTTCCATGAAGTTTGGGTGGCCAAGCGGTGCAATGGTTCTCTAGGTTACCATATGGAATTAGAAATATTGAATAACTCATGAGAAAATTTATCAGTCAATATTCATGTAACATTGACAATGATATAACCATGTTAGATCTTTGTAATGCTAGACAAAAGTAAGGGGAACCTTTTTTGACATACTTACATCGATGGAGGAAACTCTTTGCTAAGTACCCATGTGCTATCTCAAAAAAAGAAAACATGGCCATCTTCATAAACACCTTGACTACAATGTCCAATTTATTTTGACAAAATTAATATAAAATGGTATTACTATTGAAGATGCATTAGTTAGGAATGGTGAATTGAAACTTTACAAGGACACTAAAATCTCACCTAACAATCAGAAAAATAACAACAATGAGAATCTGATGCAGGAGCATCTTGGGTCATTGGCAATCCTGCTCAACCAAAAATATGTTTGTTTTGTTCTTTAGTTTGTTTGGATACTACCTGGGAAATACTTTGTTGCTCAGGTTTTGTTTCTCGAGCATGCTTGTCTCTGTCGCTTAGGTTCTGTTGCTTGGGCATACTCATTTTCTTTTTCTCGGGTCTATCACTCGGGCAAGCTTGTTTATTTTCCTATTGCCCGGGTTTCTCTTCTGACACTCAGGTTCTGTTTCCTGTTGCTTAGGGTATTCGTTGCCTGATTCACTCTGTTGCTTGGTCAACCTTTTCCTGAGATGTTTATTTTGGAGTTAGATCTGGTGGCCGACTTCATCAGTTAATTTTGATGGCTTAATTGATTTGGAGTATTTCCTTGGGATCTGTGTGGACCTAATTTTGGGTCTCATTTATGGATTTGAGTGTTGACCTCTCTTGGTGGACTCTTGTATATATTTGTTTCTATATTCTTAGTTTAGGTAGTTCAGAAGTAGCCGTGCTAGAATAAGATTTGAATTATCAATAAGCAGGTCTGTGACCTCACATGTATGAAGATCAAATTGTAATACATTGAATGTATATGGCCAAAACCGGGAAGGCCTTACAGCCTAGCATGTAATGATTTTGATCAATTAATAATAAAGCATCTCTGTCGTTTCTTCTCTCACTGTGTTTTTTGGCTTCCACATTAGTTTTGCAAGGTGGTTTGGTAGTTGGGAGAGACTTTGGATCCATATCCAGCCCCTCCTTGTGTTAGGTGGTATCAGAGCATTAGTGAGATCTAAGTTCCTTCTTGTAAACCCTAACCCTAGTTGGTATTGTTGTGGGGTAGCAGATTGTGATCTGACCTACAATTGTAGAGGGATTCAAGATGGTTCATGGGAGAGGAAATGAAAATCTAGGTCTAGCTGATATGCTTAGACAGATGGCTAGTATATTGGAAGTTGTTGAGATAGCCCAGTGTAGAGGAAGACATCTTGAAGATGTTAATAATGATGAAATTGAAGAGGTTCAAGGTGAAGCTTCACCTGCACTTATGATGAATCAGGAAGAAGAGAAATTCCTAAGAGCTTTGACAAGTTTGAAATCCACACCTCGGTTTAATCCTCCTAAGTATAGTGGAAAACTGGATTCTGATTAATTAATTTACTGGATAACTGAGATGGAAAAGTATTTTGAATATGAAAATGTAGCAGAGGATAAGAAGGTGAAGAATGCAAGCACTAAATTGAAAGGACATGCATCCTTATGGTGGGAACATCTGCAATTGGACCGAAAGAAGAAAGCTAAAGAAAAAATCAAGGTATGGGATAAGATGGTAAACAAATTGAAAGGAAAGTTTCTACCTTGTGACTATCAGATTAACCTAATCTGGCGAATGCAAAGTTTGAAGCAGAAAGAAAAATTAGTAAAATATTATACTGAACAATTCTACAGGTTGGACATCAGATCTAGACATGTTGAAGATGAAATGGAAAAAGTAGAAAGATACCTAAATGGATTGAGAAGTTCCATACAAGATGAGATCATTTTGGTCAAGATGGAAAGCATTGAAGAGAAATATCAATTTTCCCTAAAAGTTGAGGAGAAGATGAATAGAAGATATGAACAAAGACAAAGAGGTAGAGGTGGTAGATTCCCTAGAGGAAGAGGAAGATCTCATGGTGAAAATAGTAGATCTGAACCAGACAAGTCAATTTCAGACACATCTCAAGACAAAGGAAAGGTTGAATGGAAAGGTGGAAATTCATACCAAGGAAGAGGTAATTACTCCAGAGGATGTTATAGAATAAAGGGATTCCAAGTAACTTGTTACAATTGTGGTGAAGAAGGACATAAATCCTTTGAATGTACACATACAAGAAGGAAAGGTAGTAGTAGCTGAAATGCATTGGTGCAAGAGGAGTCACCAAATGAAGCAGAGAAGGAAGGAAATTTCATGATCAAAAGGATACTATGGAGTGAGAAGGATAAGCAAGATCCTATCAGGAAAAGTTTATTCAAGACCAGATGTAGAGTTGCAGACAAATTTTGGAAGGTGATTGCTGACAGTGGAAGATTAGAGAATCTGGCATCTGAGGAAATGGTTGAAAAGTTGCAGTTGTAGAGGATGAAACATCTAAAACCCTATCAGATCTCATGGATCAAGGATGATCATACATTAATGGTGAGTGAACAATGTTTTGTGAATCTGAAAATTGGAAAGTATTATGATAAGGTGTTGTGTGATATTATGCCTATGGATTGT
>MU226070.1:708021-725116 GCA_018584345.1 Thuja plicata | reverse complement strand
GGGAGAAGATGATGGAGGAAATCAAAGCCTCACACTCCCACATTTTTGACAAGTTGTAAGTACCTTTGCCTTTATTATCAAAAAAGGAGGAATGAATGCATGTGCATATGTACAATATACTACATTAATAGAAGGACATGTATATCATATGTACATTATATCACATATCTCAGAAAAAAAAGGGAAACAAGAAAAGAGGAAGGAAATTATATGTATATACACTTACACTTACCGGCATATGCATAGGGGGAGTCACTTAATGACTAAAGAATGAAAACAAAGGAGTATATATAGGTGTACATACTAATACATTAAGTATGTTGCACATATCATTTTTTGATACTAATGTCAAAGGGGGAGATTGATGATATTAAGTTTTTCCATTAGTATTGTAAAAGAAAAACATAGCAGAGATCATCGGTATAGGCATACTCGACAGACATCATACTGCCTTACCCGACGAGATGACAATGCTTGTCATGAAAATGCTACTTGTATAAAATTACCTGACAAACACTGACAAGTGTTGAACTGATGACAAAGCATAAAGGACATCACCAATGGTACAGTTTTATGAACATCGCCAACAGAGCAGAAAAGGCAAGGAACCCGACGAATAGTTCAATATAAGGACACCAATGGAGTAGAAGCCCAAAAGAGCAAAGAATGAAAGAAATCCAACAGTCTGACAGAGTAGCCCGAGTATCAGAACTGACAGTTAGTTACAAAATCCGCAAATAGTGGATCTAACTTTCCACGTCAGATAAAACATTGTAATTCTATTTATAGAGTTTTAATTTGTTTTAAATCATTACTTGAGGGTCAAGCAAGTATATTGTAATTGTTTTAAATAATCCTAATGGATCTAAAACATAACTAACTAAAGATCAAGGTCAATTTGTAAACCTTGGATCTAGAGTTAACTTGAAAAGCGTGAATCAAGAATGAACCTAGAAACTAGTATATATAGATGTTCAATCATTTGTAATACAAGAGTTAAAAAAATGATTGTAGCCACAAAGAGCATATAATCAGTAGAAGCAAATTCATACAAAGTTCATAAACAGATCATATCAATTCTCAAGAAAACAGACAAAGCTATCGACGAGCAGAAACAAGGTATCATTCAATCACTCAAGGTGATTACATATACATTGTAAGCTTTATAGGATCTGTTATCAGCAATTAGAGATTGCATATACTATCAGATCAACATTTATAATGTAGTTGCATTCTAACAAGTGCATCACATCATAAATCCTTTTGTAGAAGGTGGACTTAACAGTTCTTGACAAATCTCTTAACAGAGTGCACACTTAATGGTGTTGCTAAATCTTCAAACAAAGTAGATCCTAACAGGTCTCCACTCTAATACTCCTAACAGGGTAGATCATCAAAAGTGATAAAATTGTAAGCCTTAACCGGCTCCCTTCTTATCTGTAGATAGTGAATTTTTGTGGGTGACATCCCCACCGTAGTTTTTACTTCCTAACAGGAGTTTTCTACGATATCATATCTTGTGTTATGTGTTATTTACTTTCATGTATGTTTCTTTAATGTTTACACATGTAAAGAACTTATGTTATGATTTCACATATATAAAGATAGATGAACAGATAGATAGGTGAATATACAAATCTGATGACACAAAGGTTAATGGGCTAAACACATAAAAATTTTAGAGGTACTGATTCACCCCTCCCCTCTTAGTACATCATTCCGTAATTCCAACAGAGGTAATAATTCTATATTGGTTTTTGTGGATAGATTTTCTAAGATGACACATTTCATACCATGTAAGAAAACATCAAATGCAATACATATAGAAGATGTTTTCTTTAAGGAGATTGTCAAATTGCATGGATTAATGAGAAGTATAATCTCTGACTAAGATAGTAAGTTTGTTAGCTATTTTTTTAGAACACTTTAGAAGAAGTTGGATACTGAGTTGAAGTTTAGTTCTACATTTCATCCACAGACTGATGGACAAACAGAGGTTGTAAACCAAAGTTTCGGTAATTTGTTGAGATGCTTAGTTGGAGACACACCAAGTAATTTGGATTTGATGTTGGTACAAGAAGAGTTTGCATACAATAGTTCAATGAATAGGAGTACTGGAAAAACACCTTTTGAGATTGTTCAGGGCACACAACCAAGAGGTATATCATATTTGAGAGATATTGTTGGAGAAGAGAAAAGAAGTGTTGAAGCAGAAGAATTTTCTAAGTTCATGAAGACATTGCATGAAGATGTAAAACATAAGCTGGAGAAAAGCAATCAGAAGTACCAAGATAGTGCAGAAAAATCAAGAAGACATAAAACATTTGAAGTTGGTGATGCAGTAATGGTTCATTTGAAGAAAGGGAGATTTCCTGTTGGAACATATGGAAAATTGAAGATGAATAAATTTGGTCCGTGCAAAATACTAAGAAGATTTGACAGTGGAAATGCTTAAGAAGTGGAATTACCTGATGACATGGATATATCACCTATATTCAATATTTTAGACTTGTATGAATATCATGAACTTGATGAAGAAGTGACAATACCAAGTGATTATCCTAAGAAGCGGATAGAGGAAGTTGAAAATATTTAGAAACAGAGAATTGGCAGAAGTATAAGAGGAAAGGAATACGTGGATTATTCTAGTAAAATGGAAGAACAGACCGATTGAGGACTCATCTTGGATTTCTCAATCTAAGTTGGATTCATTTCAGGTTTGACTTGATACATGATTAGAGGAAGCATTTCTATTAACCCTAGGTGTCTGATGCAGGAGAATATTGGGTCATTCGCAATTCTGCTCAACCAAAAATATGTTTGTTTTGTTCTTTAGTTTGTTTGGAGACTACTCAGGAAATACTCTGTTGCTCGGATTTTGTTTCTCTGGCATGCTTGTCTCTGTCACTCAGGTTTTGTTGCTCGGGCATAATTGTTTTATTTTTCTCAGGTCTATTGCTTGGGCAAGCTTGTTTATTTTCTTGTTGCTTGGGTGTCTCTTATGACGCTCAGGTTCTGTTTCCTGTTACTCGGGGCATTCCTTGCCTGAGTCACTATCTTGCTGGGTCAACCTTATCCCAAGATGTTTATGTTGGAGTTAGATCTAGTGGCTGACTTCTTTAGTTAATTTTGATGGCTTAATTGATTTGGGGTCTTTCCTTGGGATCTGTGTGGACCTAAATCTGGGTCTCATTTATGGATTTGAGCGCCAACCTCTCTTGGTGGACTCTTGTATATATTTGCTTCTATGTTCTTAGTTTAGGCAGTTCAGAAGTAGCAATGCTAGAATAAGATTTGAATTATCTGTAAGCAGGTATGTGACCTCACATGTATGAAGATCAAATTGTAATACATTGAATGTATATGGCCGAAACCGGGAAGGCCTTACAGCCCGACATGTAATGATTTTGATCAATTAATGATAAAGTATCTCTATTTTTTCTTCTCTCACTATGTTGTTTGGCTTCTGCATTGGTACTTCAAGGTGGTTTGGTAGTTGGGAGAGCCTTTGGCCCTATTTCTATCCCCTCCTTGCATTAGAATCCCAAGTTATGGACAAGAAACAAACATGTTACCAATGATGCAGTTGTCGATAACAACAATGTAAAGCCTTCACAACCCGCTTTCAATTTTTCTAATCCTCCCATCAAAAAAATTGATCAATCAGGAAACACATGTCAAAATAATCAGGACAAGTCAAAATCTTTCTCATATCTTACTAGGAGAAAATTTACACCTTTGGGAGAACCCCTTAATTCAACACTAAAAAAGCTTCTGGATAACAAAATAATCACATTACCTAAGGCAAGATAATTTGAATCAAGAGTCAAGCCATCATGGTGGAATGAATCCCATTATTTATACTATCATAGGAATAAAGGTCACAAGATAAATGATTGCATGAAACTAAAGCATACCGTCCAAGATCTGATTGATAATGAGATTATTACTATGGATGGTCATAAAATAAATGTGGAACATGTCGCATTTAAAACTCTTCCTATGAGTCACAAAAAAGGATAATCCTAAAAAGTGAATCAAGGGAACAAAGACAACTTTTCTCATTTGTACGATAACATGATCAATAATATATCCAATTTTGATGATAGGGTTAATGTAATTGTGATAAAAAAACAAACAGGAAAAGGAATCCGCCAACATAGTCACTAGAAATCAAAGAAAGGTTGCTTTAAAATGGGAAGCTTCTAAAACAGCATCCACTCCTCAAAAATATGACATCATAGTTCAATTACACAAAACCCCTGCAAAAATATCCATTTTGGAGCTATTAAAACTTTCACCAACACATAAGGATATCCTCAAAAGAGATCTAGTAGAGACAAATGTACCTAAAAATTTGGGTGTTGACCAGTTCCAGACCATGGTGGGACATTTAACTTCACCTCATTATCTCTCATTTTATGAAGAAGATGACATGTCCTTAAATCACCCTCACAATAACCCACTTCATATGGAAGTCTTGATTCATAAACATCATATAGGATGCGAGTCAATAGATGGAGGGGCAGGAATAAATATTTATAAATTAAAATTGGTTCATGAAATAGGGTACTTTGAAGATGTCATTGATATTAAAAGAAAAATCACTATCAAAGCATATGATGACAAGAGAGATCTTCCAGGGGACTAGTAGTTTTACCAGTCAGAGTGGGGCCTATTGAAAAGAATGTAGTATGTCATGTCCTTGACTTGAATTTGTCTTACAACATACTTCTAGGGAGGCCCTAGATACATGAAATGCAAGTAGTGCCATCAACCTATCACCAATGTCTCAAATTTCCATTTGAAGGACAAGAAATAAGCATTCTTGGTGACTCAAATCCCTTTCAATACTATAACACCATGAAACCTGCGACAGATCTCCTCATCCCACATAATAGAGAAGCAGGTGGTTCTAGTTCCACAAGCACTAATGTTCATCAAGAGTTCCATCCTCAAATAAAGGAAAATGTAAAATGGAATATACACCTAGCACCCCAAGTAAATAAAATGTTTCTACCTTGACTAGCATGATGAAGCAACTAAATTTGAAGGACCAATGAATGGGTGAATACTCCTTGTCAATATCATATTTTCCCACTTCACCTAGACCCATGGAATGCCATCACTAACAACACATTAAAATTCTCAGCCTAAGACAATATTTGATGGGACCTTTATCCAGGGACAAACCAAAGCGGAGAAAGAGGAGGATCAAAGTATATTGGAATGGTTGTATAAAGATGAAGACCAAGAAAGTGCCTCCTAAAATGTGCTAGCTATCACTATCCCCACTAAAAAATATGGAAAAGGATTTCAATTCTTGCAATAAATGGGATATGATGGGACATGTCCTATTGGTAAAAGAAAAGAAGGTATCATAGAACATATGGAAATCACATTCAAAAACAAGGATAAATGAGGACTAGGGTATCAAGAAGAATCAAAACCCTTTTGGAGACCCAAGAAAGAACAAACCACAATAAGAAACCATGAATCATAACATAGAGGCAAATATTCCCCCAGGAAAAAGGAAGCAAAAGCTACCCATATAATCTATGAGGAAGTTCACAAAGTGAAAGCTTGTAGTGACTCAAATTCAAATGAGTGGGAATGGGATTCTCACGTTGGTGAAGACTCTTGTGAATAAAAAGACATTGCTGTGGTTCATACTTATGCATCTATACCCAGTGAGGGAAAAATATCTAGGTCTAGACCATGTGAACTTGATCCACTACATACCAACAACATTTCCAATAAGGACAATCCGCTAACAAACTATTAGGATAGCCTAGGAGCAAATTTTGTTATTGACATTGATCCCCTCTAGGAAAAATTTGACCAATTCACTATCAGAACCCTTACCAAACTTGAAACTAATCAATGTGATGACCTATTACCACTGATTTATCATGAGCTTATTGATTGGGACAATAGAAGGTCAATTGAGATAGCTACTTTTACCAATGACCATGTCATCGCTATGTATATCAATGTCGTTGAATCCCAAACAACTTCCACCAAGAAACTCACTAATATGACTTCTACTCGAGGGGGTGTCAAGCCTTTCAGTCACAAAATGAATAAAATAAAATAAAAGAATATAATGGTGAAAACCAAGTTATGACAACTTTATATCATAAAAGAGGAAAAAGAAAGGACGTATCTGATGGTGAAAACCTCTTGGGGACACCTAAAGATGAGAGAGTTGGCACTCTTCCTAAGCATTTTCAAGAAAGATATTCCATACTGATAGAACCAAATGAAATGTTCAACATTGGTACCTCAGAAAGTCTGAAAATCATCCATCTGATAGTATCATGCTCTTAGAAGCAAAAAAATAAAAATTTATCCAATTCTTTAAGGAAAATCAAATCAACTTTACGTGGTCTTATGTTGATATGTTTGGGATAGATCATGATTTAATCATGCAACATTTGAATGTGGCTTCAGGAGCAAAACCACTGAAACAAAAATTAAGAAAAATGCATCCCCATGTGCCATTACTAGTGAAAGATAAGTTGAAAAAGCTATTAAATGCAGGATTTATAAGAGCAATTACTTGTGTTGAATGGATATCCAATATTGTACCTATCTCTAAACCATATAAAGTATTCGTGTCTGCACTTATTTTTGAGATCTGAATCTAGCTTGTCCAAAGGATGATTTTCCCTTACTAGAAATTGACACCATTGCCGATTTGACAGTAGGGCGTGTCATGTTATCCTTAATGGATGGATTTATGGATATAACCAAATTGGAATGCTCCTAAAGACCAAGACAAGGCGACTTTCACATGTCCTTGGGGTACCTTTTTTTGAAATATAATTCTATTTGGGTCAAAAAATATTGGTGCCACTTATCAAAGAGCCATGAGCACAATCTTCCATGATATGATGCATACCTTCATGGAAGACTATATAGATTATTTATTAGGAAAAACACTTATAAGGGAAGAACATCTCAATATCCTAGATCAAATCTTTCAAAGATTAGAACAATTCAAAGTGCATCTCAATCCAAAAATGTTTGATTTTGGCATCACATCAGGAAATATATTGGTGCAGAGGGTAGGGGTATGAAATGAATTTGGTCAAATAGGCTTGATGAATGCTCCAAACTCCTTGTGTTCACTAGTGTTCCCTATGCACCTTTAAGGATTCAATGGAGTTAAGTTTTTTCCTAACCTTCACTATAGTTTCCAAGGTTCTAAAACCCTTATCTCAACCCAACAAAATTTGAATAAACTACTCACAAAGTCCCACTCATCCACTATGCACTCAAACCCAACTTATACCTCTCAACTAGACCTATTAGTCAATTAGGCCTCCTGGGACTGTTTTCTTCAGTTTTCACCCAAAATCCCCAAAAGATAAACCAAAATAATTAGATTCAAATACCCTTATTGATTCATATAACATATCCCAAAACCAACAAGGTTTAATTTGGGACAACTGTACAAAACATGGATAATTGATTGTTTTTAAGGGCAATATAGCCCACTTTTACAAATAAAGTGTATGTAAATATTAACCCCATACCTTATAAATCTCAAAAGAGTTGTATTATAACCCCAATAAAAGGATTCTCCAGTCAATTTGGACTCATGACATTATTTGGTAGAAAAATCCCAAAACCCTCCTTAATCCACTCTTAAACTAGGGCTTCTTTGATATCCCACTTCCACTCGCTTATCTAACCCAAACAAAGTTTAAATATATTCAATAGAAAATTCCCTAACACATTTCAAAGGAAAATTGTGCTCTCCTTAAGGCATATTTCTCACTATTATACACATACCAGCATTTCATGCACTTCCAACTGTCAAAACTTGGTGATCACCCACTCATCTTCAACTTTTCTGCAATTGTAAGGTTAGTATCATATTGTAAAAGTCATAGGGCATCCATTATATGAGAAACAGATGGATACATTCATAGAATAGTCCCAATCCCCATAAAATCTATCAAAATTGTCAACAAAATGGATTTCCTGAGTCTATCAGCACTTATTAGTTGAATTCGAAATGTTTTGAATCATAAGATAATCTAAGGACTCAGAAAAATTTTAATCATTACTTCCAATTCATCCACAAATGCAAACCCAATGAAAATAATCAAATAACCTTAAAACTTACAAGAAATAATAGAGAATTTTTGTTTTTATTACATTTCTTGTTACAGTCCGTTTAAATGGATTCTCCAATTACACACCTTTGTTCATTCATGCCTTACACGGCCTTATGTAGTGTTTTCTCAACTTCCAAAACTTATTCCAATCGGTTTGGATAGTTCAAATCCCCTAAAATATTGTTTAATGAGCATTCCCTTCTAAAGCTAACTAGCCGTTACATTTGAAAATTCAAATTTGTAACTTATTGCCTAATAACTTCTAATTGCCTAAACATATGAAATTGATCCTTTTAGGATCTCATTATATCATATATAGGGTATAATACCCCTCTTTTCCCCATTTCCCTTATCAGCCCTAGGGATTACATAGTTTGGTGCAATAGTCCCTTTGGGCCATTAGGACATTTGGATATTACAATTGGATTATTACAATCAAAAGCCATAATTGGCTCTAATATAGCATAATTAACTCCAAATGACCCTTCAAGGCCTCCTTTGTCTTCATGGATCCTCCTATATGTGTTTTAATTCTTGGGTGCTCCTGCACCATACTCCCCAAGAAGAAAAGGACTCTTGCGCCAACAGTTGTAGGGTATGTGGTGCAGGAGAACCTAGGGTTTAAGGCCCTTCTTTGTTTTTTTTGTGAACCTTCCTAGTTTCTTAGGAAAATTAGGAAGGTTTAGTAACATTTTGGATTTGTTTAGGATTTGTTTAAGTTGTTTTTGGTAAGGGTTTTGTTAATTCAGTCTTTGTATTGACCTAAGAAGGAAAATGGGTCAAATTATGGAATGGACACCCTAGTTTCCTAGGAAGGTGTTTTTAGATTAATTTTGTGATTTCAAGGTAGGCCTCTAGTAATCCAAAAAGGGCATTAGAAGAATGGAAAAGTGAAAATTGGAAGAAATGTTTAAAAAGTTGCTTGTGCAACAATTTTGCAACTTTTAAAAGTTGCTCGGTATGTCCTAAAAAGTTGATTTTGTCCTAAATAGATAAATGGTTCAGTTACAATGGTTGTTTTGAAAATGGGAAGACTATTTAAGATCTCCCAAGCCACCATTTCAAGGTTGGATGTCTTTTTGTTTGAATTTTCAGTTAATGAGAAGTTGTTGACTGTGCATTTAGCTACATTCGAGCATTTTTTAGTAACAAAGCTAGTTAAAGGATTGAATATTGATCTTTTCTATTGTATTTATTTTCTTATGGTTGTTTAGATACTTTTTATGGAAGGATTTTTGTCTATAGTTTCCATTTTGTAGGATCTTTTAAAGTTTCTTTGAAGTTGCAGTCTCCTGGTCCAATTATGGACTGTATATAGAAAATGGCTCCTCAAGTTTCTTGAATACATGGTGAGAAAAATGTTCCTGGATGGAAATCTAGAGGATCCACTATACATAATTTTCTTTTTTTTGGTAGGAGAAGAGTTAGCCATGAATTTTGAGCTCTTTCCCTAGGCAAGCTTGGCTATAGCCCGGCTAGGGAAGAAAGAGAGACAGTTGTGAAAAACTTGCAGGGTTAGATTGGATTACATAATCCAATGGTTGTATGGTCACAAGGGAGAGGTAATACAACTCTTTGAGTAGTGGTAGCAGTGGAGGAATTGAATTCAACAAGAGATGAGAGCAAATGCAGAATTATAAGACCTAGTTAGCCCTACATTTAAGGACAGTGTCCTTAAGAGTTTTCAAGGGTTGTACGGATGGTTTCAAGAATCAAAACCCTAAAAATATTTAATATTTTAGAAAAGGGTATCAAAATTTATAATTATATCTAGGTGTCTTTTGGGGTTTTTGTGAAAGAATCCAAAAATGTTGCCTGATTAGGGCTACAAGCAAGCATTAGGCCTAATCCTAGATTATAGGAGTTTGATGTTTGAATGGATTTTTGATGGCTTCAACTCCTCAAGAATGTCATGAAATGACCTGGGAAAGTAATAAAACAACCCTACAAGGTGTTGTGAGTGTATTGGCATAGGTTGTTGGAATTCACCTTTGATGATTCAGTGAGCACTATGAAAGAACTTGATTGATAGAATGGAGCTTCAGTAGGAGGTAGAAGATCTTAGTGACTTGTGTCAAGGTTAGGGTTGAGAGATCCCTAGAAGGCCTAGGAAAGAGGCCTTGGAATATATTTAGTTTGACTCTAGAGTGAAAGATCTCATTCCTATTAGATTAGTATCAGAGCCTAAAGATTGGGCTTGTGTTGTTTGGATGCTATCTTCGCTAGAATCAGTAGATTCATCCAAGATGGTGACTAATGCTGAGCTAGAAAAGGATGTAGAAGAGAAGAAAGAGGAGAATAGACTCCTAAAGGAATATTTGGCTGACATGGCAACTAAGTTAGAATAAGTGCAGCTTAGGACTGCAATAGTTAGTGAGCTTATGAGAGAGACTGAAGGAAAGGGTAAGTTAGTGGTTGAGGAAGATATAATACCAGAGCCAGACCATGCGCTTCAAGAAGAGCCATTCTTGAAAGATTTAAAAGCTATGAGTGGTGATTTTTTGGAATGTGTGCCTCTATTCAGTGGAAAGATGGAACCAGAAGTAGTCATGGAGTGGATAGAAGGACTTGAAAATCACTTTGAATGTGATAATCTGACAAAGGCTCAAAAAGTCAGAATAGCCAAGACAAGATTGAGAGGGACTGCTCTCACTTGGTGGAATTTTGTCCAAGATGGAAGGATCAAAGAAGGAAAGAAATCTATAACCAGTTGGAAAGGCATGGTGGCCAAAATTAGGGAAACTTATCTTCCTGATGATTATGAGGTGCAATTGCACAAGAAAAGACATAATTTGAGACTGACTGAAAGACTTAGAAGTCAGTGCCTATATAGAAGAGTTTCATAAGTTATTCTTAAGGTCACATGTAATGGAGGAAGAGAGCCTAAAATTTTCTAGGTATCTGAATGGTCTCAAGTGGAATATCCTAGAGGAAATTATCCTCTTAAGCCGCAAGATTGTACATTAATTCTATCAGCTAGCCCACGAGGTAGAAGAGAAGCTAAAAATAAATATGAATCAAGAAATAGGGGCAGAGGTAGAGGAAGAGATGACAGAGGCTAGAGGGGAGGTTTTGGTGGATGGAAATTTGAGGCTAGAAATCAGAGTAAGTCTAAACTTGCTGAGAATCAGGGAGAGTCCAGTAACACAAGAGGTGGTTACAACAGAGGAAGAGGCGCAAATAAAAATTCAAGAGGAAGATCTAATAACCGGGAATATGATCTTATTTCTCTTCAATGAAGTGTTATAATTTTCATCAGTATGGGAATCTTACCTATGGGTTTCCTGAGAAGAGTTCTACCTCACAAGGAGGAGAGAAAAGAATCAATTATGTGCAAGAAGAGTCTTCTAGCAGCAAGTTAGAAAAAGTAGCCCTAGATTTAGAGATAGGGGAGAATTTGATGATCCGATGAACATTTCTCAAAGAGCCCATCAAGAAGGAGCCAAGCCAAAGAATATCCCTATTCATAGTCAAATGCAAGGTACTAGGTAAATTTTGTAAAGTTATCATAGATTCTAACTCTACTGATAACATAATTTCTATAGAAGCTATTGAAATTTAGATTCCTCATACTAACCCTTACAGAGTCACTCGATTGAATAAAGATCAACATGTGTTGGTCAATGAGAAATCTTGGGTGGAATTTTCCATAGGGAGGTATAAAGATAGAGTGTTGTGTGATGTCTTACCCATGGATGCTTTCCATTTATTGTTGGATAGGCCTTGTTAGTTTGACAGGGCTACAATGCATGATGGAGCCAAGAACTCTTATTATTTTAAGAAATATGGAGTGACTTTTAAGATATAGTCAATCTTGGAAGAAGGAGAAGTGAATAAAGGAGGTCCTAACATACTTTTGGTAGGAGAAAAATAATTCTTGAAGATACTAGAGAAGAAGGAGTGGGCTTTTCTTTGGTCTTAAAGCCTAAGGATGAGAAGGGGAGTAAGAAAGAAGAGTTACCTTTATAAATCCAAGAGGTGTTAAACCAATACCAAGACATAGTTAGTGATGATCAACCAGCTACCCTACCACCTAAGAGGTCTATTATTCATCAAATTGACTTCATCCCAGGAGCCTCACTCTCAAACAAAGCTGCTTATAAAATGACTCCACAACAAAATGTAGAAATTGCTAACCAAATTCAAGAGCTACTAGATCAAGGGTTGATTAGAAAGAGTATAAGTCCATGTGTTTTTTCCACTATCCTATCCCAAAGAAGGGTGGTACTTGGAGGTTGTGTACAGACTCTAGGGCCATAAATAGGATTACCATTAGATATAGATTCCCAATCCCTAGGATAGAAGATTTGATGGACTGTCTAGGGGGAGCTAAGTACTTCTCCAAAATAGATCTTAAGAGTGGTTACCATCAGATAATAATTAAAGGGGGAGATAAGTGGAAAACTACTTTAAGACCACAAAGGGACTATATGAGTGGCTTGTTATGCCTTTTGGGTTGTCTAATGCCCCAAGAATATTTATGAGATTAATGAATGAAGTGTTGAAAGACTTCATTGGAAAGTGGGTTGTGATGTATTTAGATGTCATATTAGTGTTCAATAAAACCAAGGAGGATCACCTTAAACACCTGCAAATGGTAATGCAAAGACTACATGAGGAGAAGTTGACAATCAACCTAGAAAAGAGTGAGTTCATGAAGCAAGAGTTGGTATAATTGGGCTGTGTTATATCATAGGGAAACTTTAATATGGACTCAAGAAAGGTGGAAGCCATCTTGAATTGGCCTACACCAAAGTCATCCATAGAGCTAAGAAGCTTCCATGGACTAACATAGTTCTATAGGAAGTTTATCAGACAGTTTAGTGAAATCAGTGCACCTGTTTTGGATACAACAAAAGGAGGCATGAAAGCCAAATTCCAATGGAATGAGAATTTTGATAGGGGATTTGAGACATTAAAGAAAAGGATAGCCACCCAACCTATACTAACACTTCCTATTTTTGAAAAGTTGTTTACTGTGTAATGTAATGCCAGTAATGTTATCGCAGGTGCAGTTTTGAGTCAAGAGGGAAAGCCAGTTGCTTTTCATAGTGAAAAACTTAGTGATGCAAATAAGAAGTACTCATCATATGATTTAGAACTATATGCATTGGTGAAAGCACTAAGGAAGTGGAGACATTAGCTCCTTACTAAGGAATTTGTGTTTTTTACTGACAGTTGGGCTTTAAGCTTTCTGAATTCACAAGATAAGTTAATCCATAAGTACATGAAGTGGGTGGAGTATATCCAAGCCTATAATTTCACCATCAAGTACATTAAAGGAGTTTAGAATAAGGTGACAGATGCATTGAGTAGAAGATTTCTCACAGTGCAAGAAATTCAATTAAGGAGCATTGGCATAGAAAGTTTCAAGGATCTGTATCTAGATGATGAGGACTTCTCAGGAGCCTACAAGGTATGTAAAGAATTTCAAAACCACTTTCATGGTGAGTACTCTGACTTTACCCTACAAGAAGGTCTTCTATTTAGGGGAGGACAACTCTGTGTACCTAGAGGTTCAATGAGGGAGAACATAGTGCAAGAGAAGAATAATGGTTCATTGAGTGGACATTTTAGTGTGCATAAGACCTTAGAGTTGGTAAAGAAATACTATTATTGGCCAAAAATGAGTAGGGATATCCAGAGATATGTGGAGACTTGTATAATCTGTCAAAAGGCTAAAGGGACTTCCTCCAATCCAGGGTTGTATCAACCACTTCCAATCCCAAATAGACCTTGGGAGTGCCTCAGTATGGATTTTGTAGTTAGACTTCCTAAGACCAAGTAGGGAATGGACAATACTTTTGTGATTGTAGACAGGTTTAGCAAGATGGCTCACTTTGTGCCATATAAGACCACCCATGATGCATGTTATATAGAAAATATCTTCTTTAGGGAAGTAGTAAGGATGCATGGATTACGCCTAAGTATTGTATCATACAGGGAATCGAAGTTTATGAGTCATTTTTGGAAAACTCTATTGCAGAAGCTTGGTAAAAATATTTATTTTAGCTCTGCATATCATCCACAAACTGGTGGGAAAACTGAGGTAGTTAACAGGAGCTTAGGAAATCTCTTAAGATGTCTCACCAATGAATATGGGTAATCATGGGATCAGTTAATTTCTCAAGAAGAATTTGCATACAATGACACAATCAATAGGTCCACTGGAAAAATCCCCTTTGAAGTGGTGTATGGGCTTCATCCCAGTGGTATATGTGAACTTAGGGATCTTGGAAGTAGGGCAGACAAGAGTGGATATGCTAAGGATTTTTCTCAATCCATGAAAGAGGTCCATGATACTATGAAAAAGGCATTAGTGGAGAGCACAACTCACACCGAGAAAAAGGTAGGTGAGAAGAAAAGGGATGTTCAGTTCCAAGTTGGAGATCTGGTCATGGTGAACCTAAGTAAGGAAAGAATAAAAAAAGGTGTTCCAAGTAAGATTCAGATGAGGAAGATAGGTCCTTGTACAATTATGGCAAAGTATAGACCTAATGCTTACAAATTTGACCTTCCTGCAGACATAGGATTATCTCCAGTCTTTAATGTTGCAGACCTTATGTCGTATAAAGGACCAGTTCTAGAGGGAGATCCTAATCACTCTGAGGATACAAAGGAACTCAAGACACTAAAACTTCCAATTACTCCAAAGCCAAAGGTAGAGAAGATTCTAAATTTAAGAGTTGATAAGAAGAATAGAACCAAGATCTACATGGAACATCTAGTCAAATGGAAAGGTAAAGATCATTGAGAGGCTACATGGGTGTAGGAGACGGAGTTCAAAAAGTTAGGCATCAACCTTGACTTAGTTCAATCACCTGGAAGTTGATTTCTCTTGTTTAGGGGAGAATGGTGCAGGAGCACCTAGGTTTAAAGGCCCTTATTTGTTTTTTTTGTGCACCTTCCTAGTTTATTAGGAAAATTAGGAAGGTTTAGGAACATTTTGGATTTTTTTAAGTTGTTTTTGGTAAGGTTTTTATTCATTCATTCTTTGTATTGACCTAAGAAGGAAAATGGGTCAAATTGTGGAATGGACACCCTAGTTGCCTAGGTGAGTGTTTTTAGATTAGTTTTGTGATGTAGAGGTGGTTTTTAGGCCTCTCGAAATCCAACCAAGGCATTAGAATCATGGAAAAGTGAAAATTTCAAGAAATGTTGAAAAATTTGTTGATGCAACAATTTTGCAATTTTGCAACTTTTAAAAGTTGCTCGGTATGTCCTAAAAAGTTGCTTTTGTCCTAAATGGAAAAATGGGTTAGTTAAAATGGTTTTTTAGAAAAGGTTAATACTATTTAAGATCTCCCAAGCCACCATTTCAAGGTTGGGTGTCTTTTTGTTTGAAATTTCAGTTAATGAGAAGTTGCTGACTATGCATTTAACTGTATTCGAGCATTTTTTAGTAACAAATCTAGTTAATGGATTGAATATTGATCTTTTATATTGTATTTAGTTTCTTATGATTGTTTAGAGACTTTTTATGGAATTATTTTTGTCTATAGTTTCCATTTTGTAGGATCTTTTAAAGTTTCTTTCAAGTTGCAGTCTCTTGGTCCAATTCTGGACTATATATAGAAAATGGCTCCTCGAGGTTCTTGAATCCATGGTGAGAAAAATTTTCCTAGATGGAACTCAAGAGGAGCCACTGTTCATAATTTTCCTTTTTGTTTTGGTAGGAGAAGAGTTATCCATGAATTTTGATCTCTTTCCCTAGGCGAGCTTGGTTGTAGCCTGGCTAGGGAAGAAAGAGAGACAATTGTGAAAAAAATGCAGGGTTGGATTGGAAAACACAATCCAATGGTTGGATGGTAATAAGGGAGATGTAATAAAACTCTTTGAGCAGTGGTAGTAGTGGAGTTGAATTCAACAAGAAATGAGAGAAAATGCATCATAAGACCTAATTAGCCATACATTTAAGGATAGTGTCCCTAAGAGTTTTCAAGGGTTGTACGGATGGTTTCAAGAATCCACAACCTGAAAAATATTTAATCTTTTGAAAAAGGGTATCATAATTTACAATTATATTTGGGGGTATTTTGGGGTTTTTGTGAAAGGATCCATAAATTATGTCTGATTAGGGCTACAAGCAAGCACTAGGCCTAATCCTAGATTATAGGAGTTTGATGTTTGAATAGATGTTTGATGGCTTCGACTCATTAAGAATGTCATGAAATGACACAAGAAAGTAAGAAAACAACCCTGCAAGGTGTTGTGAGTGTATTGGCATAGGTTGTTAGAATTCACCTTTGATGATTCAGTGAGCACTGAGAAAGAACTTGATTAATAGAATGGATCTTGAGTAGGAGGTAGAAGTTCTTAGTTACTTTCCTCAAGATTATGGTTGAGAGATCCCTAGAAGGCCTAGGAAAGAGGCCTTGGAATAGATTCAAGCTAACTCTAGAGTGAAATATCTCATTCCTATCAATCTTCTCCTAACACCATATATCTTTCTAGAGGGTGTCCTATACCCTGCTCCTTCATATCCTTGCTACATGTATTCATAATAAAATTAGAAATAAAAATATCAAGTTTCTTCCCTCTCCTAGTACATGGGTTTTCAATTTTATCAAATTCTCTCTTTCGCTCTGTAATTTTAGAGGTCACACCACATTAATTGTAAGATGACAGTTAATGTCCCCAACCTGTATATTTCCCAAGTCTCAATTTCCATGCTCCTTATTACTGTAATATTCCTTGCTATGTTGCAATGTATGTTCCTTCATCTAACATGTTTCTTCTTCCTTATATCCCTTCCCTTTATCTCCAAAACATATCACAATGTTGTCCCCCTTATCACCACAAGGAAAAGGGCTCAACTCATATCTTCTCCCATCCTTATTGTAATCACCTAAAAATGGTCACCTAAACCCTAGACCCCCAATCTCAACATTTAATCAAGAAACCCTAACCTTGATTAAACCTAAGTCCTAAATCAAATAGGCAATTATCGAATTCAAACTGATCTG
>MU226070.1:676647-688538 GCA_018584345.1 Thuja plicata | reverse complement strand
AAAAGGAATTAAATTAATTATAAAAACATAAATGTGCATCCAAAATCAATTAATTTATTAAAAATGCATATGACATCATCAAATTCAGTTAACTGATTTATCAAAATGGAAACAATCCAGTTCCACTTAGTTAACTAATTCTCAATTGTTTATCATTTTGGAAACATTTCAGTTAGCTATAAATTGATTTTGGAAGTTTTCAAAATAACTAATCAGTCAGTTCAGTCAACTAACTCTCTCGACCAATCGAATCACTTGCACATGGATTGTGCTTCTTCAATCGAATCTGAGCCACTCTTTTTGTTCGATCTCGACCGTCGATTCGAGAGAGATTTCTTTAAAAGAGAAACTCTTTTCCTTCACAAAGGATCCTAACCTTTTATCTAATGTTATTATGCTACATTTTCTTCTCTTTTCTTATCATTTATCATTTATAATTGTTGTTTAATTTCAAGCATGCAAATCTAATCATTAGAGCACATTCAATTTGGGTTTTAAAAAGAATCTTTCACTTTTCAATTTGGTGCTTCTAAAATCAATCTTAAGTAGCTTGGATGAACAACAAACTGCATATGCATATCATCTTAGATCTTTTATCATAGCTTTAAATCCTTCATTTAGGTTAGTGTGTAGTCACTGAGCTTGCAATGATCTGAGAGCAAGCTCATACTCCTGCCTTCTAGAAGGCAACAGGTCGACTCTTTCAGACACACAGGATGAATGAATCCATATTCATTCCTGTATGCAGCTGAAGTATAATGACCATGTTGAAGTGTATGGCTAAATTAGAGGCCCACATTTAGCTATCACACTTATGCACTATGTACTTATTTGTATATCCATTATGGATAATCCTCCTTTCATGTTTCCATAGTCTTCTCAAGATCACATGTCCACAAGTCATTGGGATTACATCACAAAGAACATGAACCTGATATGGCCCAATTAAGAAATCAACAAATGCCCTCTATCTAACCTCTACACACTGCTCTTGGCTTACCCAAGTGGATTTTTAAGGATTAGGATGATCAAATATTTTCAATCCCAACTTAGATACCATATCAAATGAAACCAAATTGTCATGAGCTCCTAAATCTATGATTAACTTACACAACTTCCCATGGCTTAAACAATTTGTTTTGAAAATTGATACATTTGGTGTTTTTTGCAGTAGTTTACCTTTCCTTATCATTAAAAACTCTCCATCCAATTCAGGTTTTCCATTAGTGGTTCATTGGCTTCCTTCCTCTCATCTTCATGTGTCAAATGTACCCTTTTTTCCTTGCCTTTGTCTGATTCCTCCCAACTTGGAAATTTAAATGATGGATGCCCAACTTCATTACAGTGGTAACACCTGCCAGCAAATGTGTGTGTTCCTCTTCCACAACCAAGTCTTCCCCCTCTATAACAACCTCTCTATTCTGAACCAAAGTCTTTTCCTTTGTCATTATCATTGTTGTTCTTAAATTCATTGTTTGTCCTTCCTCCTCTATCTCTCATTGATGTTCCTCCCCTATTGTTGTTGCCTTGTCTATCTTATTTTCTTTTCAACTTCTCATCTTCCCTAATAGAAAGTTGAAAGCATTCTCCAAGTTTTCTAGGCACATTCAAACCTATTTCATCTTGTATTTTTAACCTAAGGCCATTGATGTACCTGGCCACTTTCTCTTCCTCATATCCCACTCCTCCTATTATGCTCAACTTATGGAATTTCTCAGTGTAGTTCATCACCTCCATATATCTTTGTTTCAAATTTTGTCCCATCCTCTTTGTTTGGATTGTGAAATATGATGGTAGAAATTGATTCTTCACCATAGCCTTCATCCTCTCCCAACTAGTAACCTTGTTCAATCCTCTATTTGCTCTTTCAATCTGCATATTGGTCCACCAAATCAATGCAAGACTTAGCAAATTTCACCTTCTTGTTATCATCCATGTCTTATAATTCAAATAAATTTTCAAGGGCTTCTAACCACCCCAACATTTATTCACTCTTCATCCTTCCTTGGTATATTGGTAGGTCAACATGACCCCTAAATCCTCCACTTTGAACTGCCTTCAGTAATCTTACCAACCTCCCTCCTTGGGATCTTCTTCTTTTCTATGCTCTTCATGTCCCTCGTCATCATTGTGCTCTTCCTCATTGTCATGGTTTGCTTCCTTCCTAGGTTCTTCCCTCTGTTTCTCAAGGGTTTCAATCCTTACTAAAAAATTTGTCTCTCTCTCTCTCCTACCTTATATATCTTCTTTGTCTTTTGCAGCTTCAAGTTCCCTCTTCTCCCTCTTCTCTCTTTAAAAGGCTTCCCTCAACTCTTCAATCTCTCTAGCCATTTGGTTCTTTAGTGCCATCCTTCTCAACCAACTATAACTCCTTCCCTTCAAGGTACTACTTGTTTCTTTAATACCACTTGGTGCAAAGGGTAGGGGTATAAAATTAATTTGGTCAAATAGGCTTTATGAATGCTTCAATCTCCTTGTGTTCACTAGTATTCCATATGCACCTTTAAGGCTTCAATGGAGTGAAATTTGATCCTAACCTTCACTATGGTTTCCAAGGTTCTCAAACCATTATCTCAAATAAACACAATTTTAATCAAATAAAAACAAATTCCCAGTCATCCACTATGCAGTCAAACCCAACTTATACCTCTCAACTAGACCTATTAGTCAATTAGGCCTTCTGAGACTATTTTCTTTAGTTTTCACCCAAATTCCCTGAAACATCAACCAAAATAATTAGAGATTCAGATACCCTTATTGATTTATATAACATATCCCAAAAGCAACTAGGGTTACTTTGGGCCAATTGTATGGAACATGGATAATTGAATGTTTTTAAGGGCAATCTAGCCCACTTTTAGAAATCAAGTGTATGTAAATATAAACCCCAAACCTTATAACTCTCAACATAGTTGTCTTATAACCCCAATCAAAGTATTCTCTAGTCAATTTAGACTTGTGACATCATTTGGTAGAAAAACCCCAAAACCCTCCTTAATCCACTCCTAAACTAGGGCTTCTTGGATCTCCTACTTCCAATTGCTTCTCTGACCCAACCAAATTTAAAATAGCTTCACTAGAACATTCCCTAACACATTCCAAAGGAAAAATATGGTCTCCTTAAGGCATATACATACCAACATTTTATGCACTTCCAACTATCAAAACTCAGTTATCACCCACTCATCTTCAAATTTTATACAATTGTAAGGTTAGTATCATATTGTACAAGTCATATGGCATATATTCTATGAGAAACAGATGGCTACATTGATAGAATGGTCCCAATCCCCATAAAACTATCAAAATTGTCAACAAAATAGATTTCCTAAGTTTGTCAGCACTTATTAGTTGATTTCAGAATGTTTTGAATCACAAAATCATCTAAGGAATTAGAAAATGTTTAATCCTTACTTTTAATTAATCGACAAATTCAAACCCAATGAAAACAATCAAATAACCATCAAACTTACAAGAAATAATAGAGAATGTTTGTTTTTATCGCATTTCTTGTTACAGTCCGTACAAATGGATTTTCCAATTACACACCTTTGTTCATTCATGCCTTACACAACCTTATGTAGTGTTTTCTCAACTTCCAATACTGATTCCAATCAGTTTGGACACTTCAAATCCCCTAAAATATTGTTTAATGAACATTCCCTCCTAAAGATAACTAGCCATTACATTTGAAAATTCAAATTTGTAACTTATTGCCTAATAACTTCCAAATGCCTAAACTTATGAAATTGATCCTGTTAGGATCCCATTAGATCATATATAGGGTATAATAGCACTCTTTCCCCCATTTCACTTATCAACCCTGGGGATTACATAGTTTGGTCCAATAGTCCCTTTAGGACCATTAGGACATTTGGATATTACAATTGGATTATTACAATCAAAAACCATAATTGGCTCCAATATATCATAATTAACTTCAAATGACTCCTAAAGACCTCTTTTGTCTTCATGGATCCTCGTTCGTGTGTTTTGATGCTTGGGTGCTCTTGCACCAGCTCTTAGGCTACATAATTTCTGTCTGAGGGATAAAAGTGAACACAAAAAAAGTACAAGTCATTTTAGAGATGGAATCCCCCAAATATATCAAACAATTGAGGTCTCTCCATTTAGAGATGGAATCCCCCAAATATATCAAACAATTGAGGTCTCTCCAATGAAATCTCCAATCCATCAGGTGATTTATTTCATAATTAGAAGACAAATGTTGATTATTTACTCAGTTACTACACAAGAACATGTCATATCAATGGGATGATAAATGTGAAGACTCCTTCAATTTTGATTCTACCAATACTAGGAAAACCAATACTATTTTGATTCCACCAAAATATGTTCCTCCTATTTTGATTCCACCAATACTAGGAAAACCACTCTTATTGTATGTCTCAGCTACTGAAAAATCATTGGGGGCATTATTAGCACAACATGATTCATAAGGAAATGAAAGAGAAATCTAGTATATAATAAAAAATTTGGTCATTCATGAACTCATTTGCACAACAGTTGAAATATCTTGTCTAGTGGTGTTTTTTGCATCCAATAAATTGAGACACTACATGTTAGCCCATACTGTTAAGTTAATAGTTAAGATTGATCCATTAAAGTACCTGCTAAGCAAAGCAGCTCTAACAGGAAGAATAACCAAATGGGCATTAATCCTCAGTAAATTTGACCTTGATTATGTGGATAGAAAATCTATTAAAGGACAAGTAATTGTAGACCAACTAGTCGAGTCCCCTATGCAATCCCACCAGTCATTACACATAGAGTTTCTTGATGCAACTATCCTTTCATTTACATCAACTCCGTGACATTTGTATTTTGAAGGTTCCTACACTCAATATGGATATGGAGTAGGCATTTAAATTTGTTACCCCAAAAGGATGTACCATTCCAAATTCAAATAAATTAATGTTCCCTTGTACTAACAACATAACATAATATGAGGCTTTGATGAGTGATTTAAAAATAGCTCTTGAAAGAAATATAGTAGAACTGCATGTTTATGGAGATTCTCAATTAATCATCAACCAAATAAATTATGTTTATCACACTAAATATGATAAGGTGTTACCAAACAATAAAATGGTAGATGACTTTAAAAAGTACTTTGTGGGGATCACTTTCGAGCAAATCCCTAAAACTGAGAATAAGGTTGCAAATGCAATGGCAACTCTTGCCTCTTTGTTACAAATTCCTGACCAAAAAGCATGTTGTGATTTCTTAGTGGAAGAATTGTTGACCCCATCCCATGATCGCCCTACCTCCCAACTGATTTTTCTAATTAACGGGTTCTGAACCATCTTGTTATGAAAAAATCTATGCTTACCTAAGGGACAATACCATCCCTCCTGATTTGTCTCGAAACCAAAAATGGAATTTTATCTGCCACTCCTCCCGCTACACCATCATAATGAATATACTCTATTGATGAGGTCTTGATGGAACTCTCCTTATATGTCTTGAACATGAAGAATCTGAAAACTCCTTAAAAGAGACTCATGAAGGTAAATGTGGATCTCATTCAAGTGGATTGACCTTAGACAAGAAACTCATTCGGGTTGGGTACTACTGGCCAAACATGGAGCAATAACTTAAAATTTTATAAAGCACTCTCACAAATGACAGGTTCACAAAAATATCATACATGCACCTGCTCATGAACTTCATCCTTTCACCACACCATGGCCTTTCTATCAATGGGGACTAGACTTAGTGGGACAAATTTTCCCTTCATCTTCTAATGGGCACAACTTTATCATTACAACCACCAAATATTTCACTAAGTGGGTTGAATATATTCTCTTGGTCACTATCATGGACAAACAAGTTTCCCTCTTCATTATGAACTATATCATTTGTCGATACAACATTCCTTCCTCTATTGTGATAGATAATGAGAAACTGTTCAAAAATAGGGATATGGATGGACTATGTGCCAAGTTTCACGTCAAGCACCATTTTTCATCTATTTATTATCCTTAAAGGAATGGCCAAGTAGTGGAAATCAATAAAACTATCCTAAAGATCCTAAATAAAATGGTAAATAACAGTGGTCAAAACTGACACCTTCAATTAAATCCAACATTATGGGCCTATCGCACTAGCATAAGAACTCCCAAGGGTGCTACACCCTATACATTAGTGTATGAATCAGAGGATTTTTTCCCATTGAAGTGGAGATCACTTCCCTACGAGTGTCATTAGAAGGACTCGTCAAAGAAGAAGAATTCTAAATCTCAAGACTCCAAGAGTTGGAATTGATAGATGAACAACACCAAAAAGCCTTCAATCACCTCAAAGTCTGTCAAAAATGGATGTCCAACAACTACAACCACAAAGTAAAACCCATGTATTTTCAAGTGGGTGATCTAGTGCTAAGATAAAATTCCCAAAATTAGCAACATCAAGAAAAGAATGGAAAATTTGAAGCAAATTGGCTTGGACCTTTCATCATCATATCGGTATTTGGTTTTGGTGCATGACACTTGAAGATGATCTACTTCTTGAACCCATCAACAACATACATTTTAAAAAAAATTATGCTTGAGACCATCAAATCCAACTTGTACATATTAAAACATCCTGAAGAAACTCCAAAAAACAACAAATATTAATCCTGAGAAAATCCATTAAAACTAGAAAAGGACCTGAAATTTTTTTTATCATGGTGAAAAATTGGCACATATGCACCTTGATAATAACAAAAAAATACAAAAATACAAAAAAATCATAAAAAAGAGAAAAGCACCTTGGTGAAAACTTGGTAAACAAGCACCTCTGTAGCAAAAAAATCAAAGATCTCAAAAAGTGCAATAAAACCAAGTGGTGAAAACCTGGCAAGCTGACACTACTTGTGGTAATTAGTTTCTTCATCTCTCAGCATCTTGCATCCACATCTATTATACATAGCCATGATAAAATCCCTTTTGTACATAATATGCTGGTCCTACTATGGTTTGGGAAATCATAGTCATTTGTTTTGCATCACTGGGGGCAAAATCCTCCAACTAGTAGAATAAAACTTGAGCTCAAAGATGAAAAACAAGAAAGTGATGCAAACAACAATTTATAGCACCAAAGACAATCTGATACCTTGGCAATCAAACATCTCAATTAAAATAAATATCCCACAAACAAGATAATCATGCTTCAAAGAACAAAACTTGAATAACAATTGGATGATTAATTTTGCATCGTGATCTTGGTAGCATTGTCAGTTGATTTCTTTGACTATCATGTCTCCTAAGTAACTTTGTGTTGTAGCAAGCTAGAGAAACGATGAAGGAGCATGATATTTTCTTTGTTTTCTACTTGTGATTTTATTCTTAGTATTATGCCAGCTCATCTAAGGACATGAACATCAAAGAATCATTGAGGACATCAAGAATGGGCATGCGAAAAAAATCAACTCTTGTTTTTTTACGCAAGAAATACTCAGGTTATCTTCATTCAATTTTGCCTCGATGCTTTTCTTGACTTGCAACATTAAAATACATTAAAGAAGTGCTTAGGTCATCATGCTTTGATTTTACCATTGGTGTTTGTACTTACTTTCAATATTTCAAAGTCTCAATGATGACACAACACTATGATCAACCAGATGACAATGTTGCACTTAGGTTGCATATAGTTTGCAATTATGTAGCTTGCATGAACATTTTTGTAATTACAAGACTATTCTAACAAGGGGATTTTGATTACACTAGGCATTGATACATGGATCTTAGTTTCATGGAGTACACATGGACATATAAAAAACAAACCATTTAGGAATCACATCATTTTGCATTTTCCCTTGGTTACATCCATTTCCATTAATCATCCATTATCGTTAATCATTTATAATCCTTATCCATTATCATTAGTCATTAATAATTACATTAGTTGCATTAGTTTCTATATCCATTTTCATATCTATTAGTTAATTTAATTTTACATTAGTTTATTGTATTTGTGGCATTAATTTCATTCATCAATCCATTAATTATCCATTTTCATTCATCATTAATATCATTAGGTTCTTGAATAGATTTTTGTTTTTTGTTTTTTTTTGGGGGGGGTGTGAATGATGCATAAGGTAGTAGATCATAATCATGAGTCATAGGAAATAGAGGGACAACAAGAGGAAGACCAGGTTAGGCTTTCGAACACTAGATCCCACGTTAATGGCGAATTGCATAGAGGATCAGATAACGGGCATGAACCTAGGGTTGAGCAACTGAGTTCAAAAAAATAGGGCAATTAGATAGAATGGGAGGTCTCCATGAATGAATTCAAGGATAAAATCAACAATAGATGGAGAGTATATGGTAGTAATATGGATTCAGGAAATCTCCAACATCGACCAAAATGGGTATTTGAGAATGGTAAATGAGTCGACAAATCCTAGCATCGGTTGTAATGGGTATCTGAAAATGGAAAATGGGTTGAAAAATATTGGGAATCTCACACCAGAAAGAAGTGGAAACCACATACATGGAACATATAGCGCAGGCAAATCCTAGTACAACGCTGGAATTACTTTAAGAAAAGGAAGATTGAGCATAAAAATATCAATTCCAGGTTCCAGAGACCATTCAAGAAAGGGTATGGGTAGTATGGGGAAAATGTGGACACATCATAAAATTGGCGAGAAAAAAACCCTATCAACCCCTTCAATTACACTAGCAAAGCATGGAAAGCAAAACCACTGATCACAAGGGAGAAAACAACAACACATAATATTACGGGTAAGCCTACTGAAGGCCTATATATCCATATCAAACTTAGGAAAGAAGAAATCAAACACTCAATAGAAAAATACCAAGGGACTAGTTTGTTTTTGAAATGGTGTGGAGATAGCATTGAATCCAAAAAAATACATGAATGGCTCTCTTCTAATTGGGGGATAAAATTTCAATTGCAAAAATTGCCAAACAATTTCTTTGTGGTGATTGTTCCTTCGACACAAGAAAGGGATAAATTTATAAGGCAAGACATTCAAAAGACTGATGGTCAAGAACTTTTATTGGAGAAATGGGAACCCAACTTTAACCCCTGGAAATTTGAATTTAGCAAGAAGACAATTTGGTTTAGACTTTATGACCTTCCAATTGAATATTGGAATAAAGAGGTCTTGATAGAAATAGCAAAAGGGATGGGGTATTTTCAAGCTTCTAATGGTATTATAGTAGATGAGGTGCATGGTAATTATGCTAGACTGTGTGTTAAAATGCCACCTTTTGAACAACTACCTTTGGAGATAGAAATGCGAACGGATTGGGGCACCTGGAAACAAAGGGTGATTCAAGAAAATATGGACATCACTCAATCTTACATGCAGGAATAATGCCAGAATGAGGATACTAAGATCCCTACAAACCTGGAAATTATGGAGGCTGGGGAATACATGAATCTTGGATCAAACAATGTTGATTGTGAATTGGTCGAGGAGGGATTAGAGGACACTCCCATGAAAATCAAAAAATGGTTTCAAATCAAGACACTTTGGTAAAAAAAACCTTCAGCGTATTATTTATAAGGAATCCCTTGGGGAATATCCTTTCCAAGGAGCAAGTTTGGATATAGATATCCATGAAGAAATGAATATTGCTTTCTCAAAAAAATCCAGTGATACACATGAAAGAGGCATTGGAACATACAAATGATACTAGAGAGTAGGAATGTACTAACAATAGCCAACAGGAGGGATAAAATTATGATTGGATAACCAAGGTAGAAGGGCTTGAGGATATAGACTCAAAAGGAGATGTGGAATGAGACAATGAACATATATGCACTGGGGTTGAATTGGGCATTGAACAAACACCCTCTAAATATAAGAAGCCTTCAGTAACAACATCAAAGAAAAGGGTTCACAAGACAAATGTCACAAAATTGGTAATGGTAGTTAGTGCAAAAGACCAAATGAAACTCAGAAACGGGAAGGAGTATGTCCTTCCCGAGGACCAATGAAGATCCTTACCTAGAATTCTAGGGGTATCAATGCCCCCAGTAAGTAGCGCTTGATTAAGTGTCAAATTGATCAAAGTAGAGCATACATTATACTATTACAGGAAATCAAATGGGATAATGTTGTAGAAGCAATCAGATACTCAAGAGGATTTGGAATAGTATGAAACCCATTGATTGTATCTTGCACATTAATCAAGAGTTGCCAGTTTTGGATGGCAATTAGGTGCAGAATCCTTAGTAGAAATAGGAAATTCTAGGTGATAAATGTGTATGGGCCAATTTCCACTTTGGCCAAAAGAATTCTATGGAGGGAGATCAAAATTTGGCTTTAGCAGAATATTGATCATTCGACAATTGTCGGAGGTGACCTCAATGCAACTTTGGATAACTAAGAGAAGGAGGGGGTATACAAAATGTTTCTAGGGTTGAACAAGAATTTCTAGAGTGGGTGTACAACAACTTGAGGGAAATAGATTCCAAAAATGAAAGATTCTCCTAGACCGATAGACGAAAAGGTTTTACCAACATTACAAAAAAATTGGATTGCTTCTTTATCAAAGGAGGCTGGAATGAATCCCAAGACATCTTTGAGTCGTTAATACTTCCATATACGGGGTTAGATCACTTTCCTATCCAATCAGCTTTCAATCAAGAACAACCCAAAGGGGGTTCTCCCTTTCATTTTGAAAATATGTGGTTGAGAGAAGAGTCCCTCCATGATCTAATAAAAGGATGGTGGTGTGAAGTCTAGTGCAAAGATAAGCCAAAAATGTATCAGTTTAAGCAGAAATTGTCACATATCAAGAAGAAGCTTAAAGAATGGAACCAAAATAAATTCAAGGATATCTTCAAGGAGAAAATTTGGGTGGAAGGTGAGTTTTTTTTACCTTAATGAACAAGTCATTGTAAGGGGTATGAGTTTCATAGAGCTTGAGAAAGAATGAGCACTCAAATTATAACTTAGGGCCCGTTTGGTTGGCGGAATTTGTGCATGCTGGAATTGCCAATTCTAGAATTGAATCCATTCTAGGTTTGTGCTATTCTCAAAATGAATTCTAGAATATGGCTGTCCTGTTTGGTTCGCCTGGAAGATGACTGAGAAGATGCAAATTCTGTGTTTGGTTCCACACAACTAGAATTGGAATTGGAATTTTGTTTTTGTACACATACACATATATACACAAACATATACACACATACACATATATACACACATATGTGTATACACACACACATGTGTATATATACACACATATACACACATGTATATATACACATGTACACACACACACACATATATATATACACATACATGTATGTATATACACATGTATACACATACATACATGTGTATATATACACATGTATACACATATACACACATACACACATGTGTGTATACACACATATACACATATATACACACATTTGTGTATATATATACACATATACACACATATGTGTATATAGATATGAGTATGTATATACACATGTGTGTATATATACATACATATATATATACTATATATATACATGTATGTATATATACACACAAGAGTATATACACACACACATGTATATACATACACATGTATATTCACACACATGTGTGTATATATACACACATATACACATGTGTGTATATATACTCATGTGTATATATACATACATGTATCTATACTATATATGTACATGTGTGTATATACACTCATATGTATATATACATACATGTATATATACACACATGTATATATACACATGTGTATATACACACTTATATATACACATGTGTATATACACACATATATATACACATGTGTATATATACATAGATTTATATATACATTCTGATAGCAATATAATATTAACACAAAAATGGGAATGAATTTTCCTTCACAAAATAATACTCT
>MU226070.1:635019-668425 GCA_018584345.1 Thuja plicata | reverse complement strand
ATGAATGGATTCTATGCTTAGAAGTGACAGAGTAAATGATTATTCAAGTTTAGATTCATAAAATTTGAAGGTTGATATTGAAACAAAAAATAGAGGATTTTCTCAAAACTTGCACATTCTTTTCATGATGATGAATTGGATGTTTTCCTTAAGTGTTTTCTAGTGAAAAGCACACATAATGTTACTTTTATTTGTTCAATAAAATCATATTGAAAATCTTTTTTGAAGGTAGTTGCGCCTTATAATTTGCAGAGAGTTTATTTTGATAAACTCATTTGTTAGTATTGAGTTTTATTTCTTCTTCCTTTCTCCTTAAAAGAGTCTAAGATTAATTGTGAGAAGAGGGAAAAACTGTATACTAACAAACAACATCATTAGTCTTCGTGCAAGGAATGAAATGTGCAATTTTTGAAAACCTATCCACCACTACAAAGATGGAATCATGCCCTCTCTGAGTTCTCGGTAGGCCAAGAACAAATTCGATACTAATATCCGCCCATGACTTCTCTAGTACAGGTAATGGATGATATAACCTTGTATTCTGCTTCACTCCTTTTTCCATCTGACATACTCTACAACCTTGTACAAATTTCTTAACATCCTACTGCAACTATGGCCAATAATAATTCTCACTAACCAGAGAAATGATTTTATCTCACACAAAATGTCCAGCCATTCCTCCACCATGCTTTTATTTGATTAGATTCTCCCTCATGGATCTCTTTGGAATGTAAAACTGACTACCTCTAAACAACATATCATCCTAGATTATGAAATACAACCATTTGGTTGTATCCAGAGTAACAGGTTCTCTACAAGCTTTGCCAAAATTTGGATCTTTGGGATACAAAATCTTGAGTTCCTTGAACCCAACAACCTCAATATGCATCTCTGTCAGCAAAATTAGTCTTCTGCTAAGGGCATCTGCAACCCTATTAGACTTCACAATCTTATGTTCAAAACAAATGTGAAACTCTACAAAAACTCAACCCATTTCAAATACCTCTGATTTAACTTTCCTTGATTATTCAAATATTGCAAAGCTTGATTATCAGTAAATAAAAAAAACTCTTTTGGAATAAGATAATGTCTCCACTTCCTCAATCCTTGAACTATAGCATGGAACACCTGATCATAAACATAATATATTCTCTTGGCATCATTCAACTTCTCACTAAAATAAGCAATGGGTTTACCTTCCTGACTCAAAATTGCTACAATAGCATTACCACTAGCATCACAATCTACTTGAAACACCTTGTTAAAATATGGAAGTGCTAAAACAGGTTGTTCTGTAACTTTTATTTTCAAAAATTCAAAACTCTTATCTACCCCTAGAGTCCACTTAAACTCTTTCCTATCCCCTCTCATTGTTCCAGTCAAGGGTCCACAGATACTACTGAAACTTCAAATAAACTTTATGTAAAAGCTATCCAAACCATGACAAGATCTTACCTCAGTAGCACTCCTTGGGGTAGGCCATTCGAGGATAACCTTCACCTTCTTTGGGTTCATTTTTAGACCTTCTGCTAAGACTACAAATCCCAGATACACTAACTCCTTCTTCACAAAACTGTACTTCAGATTAATCAGCAACTTCTCTTCCCTTAACCTCTCAAACACCTTACGAATATGCATTATATAATCTTCTAATGTCTTATTGAAGATCAAAATATCATCCAGGTAAACAATAAAAAATTTACCCATAAATTATTTTAGTACTTCATTCATGAACCACATGAATGTGCTTGGTGCATTGGTTAGCCCAAAAGGCATGACTAACCACTCATACAAGCCCTCCTTTGTCTTGAAGGTTGTCTTCCATTCATCTCCTTCTCTAATCCTAATTTGGTGATATCCACTCTTTAGGTCTATCTTTGTGAAATACAAAAGCTCCACTCAAACAATCCATTATATCATCCATTCTCGGCAAGGGAAATCTATACTTGATAATGATCTTATTAATAGCCCAAGAATCTATACACATCCTCCATTATCCATTTTTCTTTGGTGCTAATACCATTGGTACAACACATGGGCTCAAACTCTTTCGGATCAATCCCTTGTGCAACAACTCATGCACTTGTATGTTCAATTCCTCACTCTCTGCTGGAGTCATCCTATGGGATGCCTTGTTTGGCAAACTGGCCCCTAGAATCAAGTCCATATGATGACTGATCTTTCTTATTGGTGGAAATCCATAAGGTACATTATCAGAAACAATATCTTGAAAATCCTCCAGCAAGTTTGCAACTTCTACAAGTACATATTGTACTTCTTCTTTACCCACTTTTGGGATTAGGGAAAAACACATATGCTCATGTCTCATACCTTCTAAGAACTTTCCTCCATCAACTAAACATATTCTGGCATTACTACATACCTTTTCTCCTATTTCCTTCAATGCCTTTAGCTTGTGTCAGACTCCATCCTTTGTCAAAGAGTAAGTATTAGCATGACCATCATGTATGGCACACCTGTTGAACTATCAAGGCCTTCCCAACAACAAATGACATGCACCCATGGGGATGATATCGCAAGGTACCTCATCTTGGTAACTTCCAATCTTGAACTTCACTAAGCACTTCTCATTTACTAGGACCTTGTGGTCATCCTACACCTAGGAAATTATATATGGACATGGGTGTTTTTCCCTTTTTAGCTTCAACTTTGTGACCATTTCTTCTAATACTAGATTATCAGTGCTTCTACCATCAATAATCACAACACAACACTTATCCTCGCACTTGCATCTAGTGTGAAATAGGCTCTTCCTATGATCTTAGCTCTTCTCTTCATATATCAGGATCCTCCTAACAACTAGGGTTTCTCCTCTCTCAACATCATCCGAGTGTCCTAACTGAGCTTCTTCATTTGCATGCAAAACTTGTGCATGGCCTCTAGTCCTCCTATCTATCCTTCCTTGATGCTATGGGCATTCATATGTGTGATGTCCTTCTTCTCCACAATGGAAACATGTCCCACAAAAACCTCCTCTTCATGGTCCTTTCCCTCTTCCTATTCCTCTTTAATCCCTATTATTTTGATCACAGAAACAATTGAAATTATTTCCCTAGACTCATCATTCTTTTTCTATCTTCATTTTGGCCTCCATAAGACCATCTGTCAGATCTTCCACCATGACCTCTTCCACCTTGCTTTCTTTCAAACTTATTTTTCAGCTTCTCTTCCACCCTTAAGGAAAATTGGTATGCCTCTTCAATGTCGTTCATTCAAATCATACTCAACTCATCCTGAATACTTGGCTGCAATCCATAAAGATAACGAGCATCTTTTTCCTTCTCAGGTTTTACATGCCTTGTTCTAATGAGGACTCGGAAGAACTTTTCTGTATACTCCTACACAGATTTTCCCACTTGTTTCAACCCTTGCATTTTACTCAGCAGATCAAGCTCATAATCAATGGGAATGAACCGTCTCTTCAACTTCTCCACCATTCGGTCCCATCTTGTGATTTTTTCCTTTCCTCTTTTATTCCTCT
This sequence comes from Thuja plicata, assembly GCA_018584345.1. Lineage (NCBI taxonomy): Eukaryota > Viridiplantae > Streptophyta > Pinopsida > Cupressales > Cupressaceae > Thuja > Thuja plicata. Next base: position 664,923 of record MU226070.1, on the reverse strand, counting down.
CCAACTGAATCTCCTGCCACCAAAGTTTTGCATGCCCCTTCAGTTTGGCCTTCACAAATTTGACCCGATCTAGATCTTCGACATCTTCATACTCAGAATATTCTTCTAGATCATTGATCCAGTCGATCAACTCCTCTAGGTTAAGATTTCCTGAAAACATGGGAACTTCAATCTTGGGTCTCTTTCCAATATTGGAAATGGCCCTCAAAAGCCTATCATGTTCAGGATCTCTAGGAGCTTCTGGTGCTTTCTGGTCACCTTGACCTTCTTCTTCAAATTCCTCTTCACTTTCATCTCTAACCACAATATTCATTCCTCTACGTAGCTCCTCTTGCAATGCTTTCACTTGTCTCTAGAGGACTCTAAAACCCTCTTATGTCACACCTGCAACTCTCCCACCACGGTTCCTTCATGGAGGCATTTCTCGGCTCTTGTTACGTGAACCCACAACCATAGTCCTAGTGCAAATTGCCTCACATTCAAAAATTTGTCTACACACTCAGGAATTCCTGCTCTAATACCACTTGATTAAGGGTACTCCCCTTATTAACACAAATACACAACAAAATCAAGAATAACATTGATTTGTAAAAATAGGAAATGGGCTTTTTATTATCCATAATGAAATGAAATTACAATTTTTTGAAATATAACATGCACATTCATAAATATAACATGCATAGCCACATGGGATTTTTCTTACAATATTCTGCAAGCTAGAGCCACCAGATGCATAACCCAGAACTTCCCTAGACAACCCTATGGGCCTTCAATAAATAGGAAATTTTAACCGCCAAAGAAGATTCTATAAATCAAACCCTAAAGTTTGAGGCTGATCATACCTAAGATATTATTATTCATTTTTTATTACATTAGAATAGGCCCAAACAACTTCGGAACCCAAAAAGAAATTTTGAAGGAACTTTAACTTTTTCAAGTTCAGGTAGCGCAACTTTTGGAGACCATAACTCATCACTCATTGACCCGATGGGCCACTGTAACCCCATTTTGGAAATACCACAAAGTGCTCTACAACACTTTATTAGTGTAAGCTCTAGTCAGCCAAGGTTTCAACCCCATTCGGAGCCTCTAAAGCTTTCAAAACTGAGTTCAAAGTTTTTGTACCCTGTAAAAATAGTAAATTTTCAGAAATAGAAACTCTGCACAAAATAGCCCTTATTGAAAAGAAACCAGAAAATATTTTTGGGTGATGCAAGATTACTCTTACACTCAGGATGCTCTTGCATCAGGTCATAGTGAAGAGATTCTTTGGGGGGGGCTCTCATGATGGAGAAGACAAGGTTAGGATTGGATATAAGTTCTAGGAAGTTATCGTGGTAGACCCACGATGGCCAAAAGAGTTGTTATGGGGTAAAGATTGCTCACCCCGAGTGGTAGCTTTTGCCTGGATCGTTATCCAAGGCCCAATTTTGACACAGGACAAGTTGAACCGAATTGGGATCATTGGACCGGGTCGGTTCCCATTATGCAAACAATAGACAAAAGATGCAAACCATATCTTTCTTATGTGTCCTTTTATTGAGTTTTTTGGAACCATTTCCATAAAAAAACTATACTTGCAAACAACCAAACCCAAAAAACTAGAAGGATGGTTCTACATATGGCCTTCTCACCTAAGGAAGGGTGTATTTTATAGCATGTGGAAAGTAACTCCCTCAATGGTTGTCTAGGATTTGTAGAAGGAATGCAATAGGAGAGTATTCAAAGATGAACCTATGACAAGAGAATGGTTGATATCCAAAATTGAGGCCTTTGCTATAGAACTCTTAAACACAGCTGCAAGAAAGAAGTCATGAAAAAACAAGATATTTTCACTATGGGACAACAATATGACCAAAGTATTAAAAGGACTTACCATTCCATCTTTGGTTGGAATTACTGATATTGCTGATAAAAGGAAATCTTATGCCAACACACAATGGAAAGCTCCAAAGCCAGGATGGGTCAAAGTAAACTTCAATGGAGCGACGCGTGGGAAACCTGGGCCAAGCGGGATTGGAATTTTTATTAGAAATAATTCTAGAGAGATTATTGATGAGCACAAAGATTCTATTAGCATAGACACAAATAATACTATAGAATTCAGGGAGGCCATGAAAGGGTTGGAAATGAGCATTCAACTAGGGGCTAGAAAGACTCACCTAGAAGGCGACTCCATGATTGTGGTTAACGCAATTCAAAAAGAGTTCATACCATAATAGAAACTCAATAGGTGGGTTAAAAAAATTAGGGAATATGTTAGAAAATTTAAAGATTTCAAAATTAGTCATGTTTATCATGAAGGCAACTTGGTGGCGGATGAACTTGCCAAACGAGCCATCATTGAGGAAGATGAGCGTAGGGCTGAAGCAACTCAAATGTGATATACCTCTAAATGGAATGAGGGTTTTAGTTATTAACCTAAGTTTGATCATATCTTAGTGTTAGGAATAATAGTCCACAAGACAACTGAGAGGGGAGGAGTGAATCAGTTGTAATATAGATTCTTAGACTTTGAACTTTATAAAGCAAAACTCCAATGCAAATGATAACACAGTAAATGCCAACACCATAACACAATACTTGTTATTGAGGAAACTTGTTAAAGGTAAAACCCTAGTGGGAATTAGCACCCACAAATAATGTACTAAGAGTATAGTATCCATGTTAAAAGATTTAGCCATGTTACGAGCTTATTACAACATTACAGTACACAATCCCTGTTAGGAGATAGACCCTATTAGGAGTCAAGAAAAGTAGTAGGCTCACTGCCCAGGCATACTGACCAAAGAAGGTTAAAACCACCCTCAAGGATTCACAATCTGAACAAGTGTGTATAACAAATATACAATCCAGTGAACTGTTTGATAGCAATTGTCTTTGCTTGGTCAGTTCCAATGAAGTACTCTTGTCACAGAACTTTGCTCTACATCCAGCAGCAAAACAATCCTCACATCTTTCACTTCTCTTTCCCTTTTTAATCACTACCACATCTTTCCAAAAGAAAATATCTCACATATATACCCCCTTACAATAATTCTTTAGGTCGTCCAATTAAGATTTCCAATATACAAACAATTGATTAGGTCGGCCAATTAAGGCTTTTCCAATATACAGATAATTATATAACCCCTTGCTAAGATACACACAGTACCTATAACAAGTAAACATAAAATACAATCCATCACATATACTTCTAGATCTGCAATCCATGCTCACAATTCATTTTACATGGTACATGTCTGAAGTCGGCCACCAGATAGGTCTCCTCTAGAATATACGCCACAGTCCAGAAACCAGTCTTCACCAAATCAACTATAAAATCTGTGATATGCAACATAAAGCCAAGCGACCTTAGAAATAAGGTCAACACACATCCTTCTTCATATATCCAACTTCAATCATTCTGAATCATCTGTACAGTGTCCATACACTTCTGCCAGTTAAGTAACCAGTATGTCATCTCCACAAAAACATATGTTGACATCAGTGAAAAAAAACGTGAATATCAATAGTATGATTAGTACCAAAAACTGATATCATCCAACAATATCCCCCTTTGGAATTGATGGAAACATATGGTAAAATCCATCAACCCAAAATCAACTTAAAAATACTTTCTCCTCTCAATACAATCTTCTCAATATCCTCAACACAAATCTCCCCAAAATAGTAGGGATTTTCACATAGATTTCTTCCCCCTTTGGAAGCAATGGAAAAAGGTTCCATAACTCATCTATAGTCTTATGTAAGTTTAAAATCTTCACGTTCAATTCAATCAGGTGAAAAATCACCCAAACATGCTTTAGTGTTCCTGCGATCACTCCCCCTGAGGAGTAGATCCATACATCAAGTCCAGAAAATGATATAGCTCTGAAATCCACTGGATTGATGTATATCTGCATCAATTAATTACCACTGGGAGGGGCCATCATCTCAAGCATGCTTCTGAGATATTTAAAAGCATCTTTTGGCAAAGGTTTAGTAAATATATCTGCTATTTGTTCCTTTGTGCTAATGTATTCTAGTTTAATTTCTTTCTCTGCTACCTTCTCCCTCAAGAAATGATACTTAATGGAAATGTGCTTAGTCTTTGAAGGCATACCAAGATTCTTCAACATGTTTACTATGCTAGTTTTATCACAGTGGATAACCACTGGTTCTTCAAAAATTATTCCAATGTCTTTCAACATTTGTTTCATCTAAACAACTTGTGTGCAATTTATTGCAGCAACAACATATTCTGAATCAACAGTAGATTGAGAAATACGGTTATGCTTCTTGTTCAACCAAGAAACCAGCCTTTTCCCAAGGAAAAATGCACCACCACTTGTACTCTTTCTATCATCCACATTACCTGCCCAATCAACATCAGTATAAGCATGCAGGGTAAAATCATCTAATTTTTCATACCACAATCCATATTCTATTGTCACTTTCAAATATCTGAAAATTATTTTCACAACAGCAAAATGTGTTTCTTTAGGATATGTATGATATATAGCCATAATTCCAACTGCATTAGTGATATCTGGTCTAGTGTGAGTTAGATATTGTAGACCGCCAATCATAGATCTATACTTTGTCTGAACAATACTTTGAGTCTCATCATTACTAGTTAGTTTGTGTCCAGTCACCATAGGTGTTCCAATATGTTTACAATATTCCATTCTAAATTTCTTTAATATTTCCTTAAGATACTTGGTCTGAGATATAAAAAATGTCATTCTTACTTTGATTAATTTGCAAAACCAAGAAAAATGACATCTCAAATTCATTTTCCATTTCTTTAGAGAAATTATTACTCATCTTGTCATTGCCTCCAAAAATGATATCATCAACAAAAACTTCTATAATCAAGATTCCATCTTCATCAGTTCTTAAATATAAATTACTGTCTGCATTACCTTTCCTGAAACCAAGACAAAGTAAGTACTTGTCCAACCTTGCATACCATGCCCTCGATACTTGTTTCAGTCCATATAATGCTTTCTTCAGCTTATAAACCATGTTTTCATCATCTGTCAAAGGAAAACCATCAGGTTGCTCAATGTAAACTTCTTCTTCCAAATCACCATTCAAGAATGCTGACTTCACATCCATCTGATAAAATTTAAAGTCTTTATGTGCAACATAAGCAAGAAATAATCTCACAACTTCTAATCTAGCAATAGGAGAAAATGTTTCTTCATGGTCTATACCTTCTTGTTGTGAATAGCCTTTACATACCAGTCTAGCCTTGTTTCTTACCACTGTTCCTTCCTCATCCATCTTGTTTTTGAAAACCTGTTTAGTACCAATCACATTTTTGTTCTTAGGTCTTGGATCCAATTCCCAAGTATTATTTTTCTTTATCTATTCAAGTTCTTCTTCCATAGCATTAGTCCAAGATTCATCTCTACAGCTTCATCAGTAGTTTTCGGTTCAACTTGAGAAATAAAACAAATTTCTTCTCTAGCTTTAGATCTAGTCATCATTCCCTTACTTACATCACCAATTATTTGATATTCAGGATGGTTCTTCTTTACATACCTTGGTGTCTTAGGAGTCTCAGTAACCTCAATCAGTTCATCTTCAGTCTCATTGTCAACCATCGAAGGTTCTTCAGGTTCAGAAGTAACCTCTTTCATTTTCGTAATTTGACCACAGTCATATATTCTTTCCTGAATCTGAAACTTTTCATCTATCCTCACATTGGTGCTTTCAATCAACTTCCTCAATCTCAAAATGTAACATTTATATGCTTTACTCTTAGTATAATAACCAAGAAAAAATCCTTCATCACTTCTAGCATCAAACTTGCCTATCTCATCGTCTCTCTTGATATAACATTTACTACCAAATATTCTCAAATATTTCACAGTAGGTGTATGATCAAACCATAATTCATAAGGAGTTTTACCTGTACCTTCTCTAATCTGAATTCTTCTCAAAGTGTACACAACATTACCAACAGATTCTCTCCAATGAACATGTGATACATTACCTTCCAGTAGCATAGTCCTTGTAGCATCTAATGTAGTTATGTTTCTTCACTCTACAATCTTGTTCTATTATGATGTCCTAGGTGCAAATGTTTGTCTGAATATTCTATGTTCTTCACAATATGAATTAAATAGCTCTGATGTAAATTCACCACCACTGTCTGATCTCAAACACTTTATCTTCAGGCCAGATTCATTCTCAACTTTTTCTTTAAATAACTTGAACTTGTCAAATGCTTCAGATTTCTCTCTCAAATATGTAACCCACATCATCCTAGAAAAATCATCAACAAAAAGTATAAAATACCTTTCACCATAGTATGATCTAGTTCTTGTAGGACCACACATATTTGTATGCACTAGATCCAACTTCCCTTTTGCTAAATAAGCTTTGCTTTTAAAAGTGCTTCAAGTTTGCTTCCCCATAACACACTCTCTATGCATAGTGTTAGATGGCTTCACAATCTTAGGTAGATCTCTTACTGCTTTTGTCATACTCGCCTTCACAATGTTATCAAAGTTAATATGACAAAATCTTTTGTGCCATAACCAACTATCATCAACCTTCACAAAGAAACAAGAAGCTTCAAATGTGTTCAATTCAAATACATTACCTATGGATTTAGTATCAGATGAGATCAAGTCTCATTTAGTTCTGATAGAGCATTTCACATCAATGAATTTCAATTTATAACCCTTGTCCACTAATTGTCCAACACTCAACAGATTATGCTTAAGTCCATCAACAAGTAATACATTATCAGTATTAGTCTTCCCATCTAGAGAAATATATCCTATTCCAATGATAAGCTTAGGATTATTGTCACCAAATTTGACAACGCCACCATCATGTCTTTTCAAACTCACAAACTTATTTTTAGCTCCAGTCATATGATGTGAACAACCACTGTCTATAACCCATTCAGATTTCTTTTCAACACAGGATACTAAAGCTTTTTCCTCATGCATAGGTTCATCATCTTTAATAGCAATAAATCCAATTTCATCATAGTCATCATCATCATCAGATACACCTTCACTAGCATAATAAAATTCCTTGTATTTTGAATACTTAGACTTGAAAAACTTAGATTTGTGCTTCGGAACTCTTGTAGGACATCTAGATGCAAAATGACCAATATTGTTACATGCAAAACATTTCAAAGGTAATTTGCCTTCACATTTTCCCTTACCTCTCTTTTCTCTTCTAGCAATCAGTGCCACTACTTCATCTAGCTTTCTTTCTTCTTCCTGTATATGTTCCCATTCATCAGCATAGTCTCCAAGCTCTTCTCTTAGGTCACCACTGTTGGTTCTCACATTTCTAGATAAGGTATTTTTGTTCTTGTGCATGATCGCCTTGAATGCTGACTCAACCTTAGGTAAATAATCTCCCAATTATGTGGCCTCAAAATTAGTTAGATTTCTAATCAACATCTCTCTAGTAAAGTTTGGTGTCAAAGGTATAATCTCCTCTATAGCCTCTACTTTGGTTTTGTAGATAGGTGTCAAAGATCTGAGTATCTTTGCAATCACTTCTTCCTCACTGTAAGTGCCTCCAGAGTTTCTGATGTCAGTAACCACTTCTGTAATTCATTATGCATATGCCCTAATGTTCTCATCTTCTCTCATCTTCATTGATTCCATTTTTGTCTTCCAGTTCTGTAGCTTTGCCTCTTTAGTGAACTTATCTCCAATATACAATGCTTTTAATCTTGTCCATATCTCATGTGTAGAGTCTAGGTCTTTTACTTCTATGAATTCACCTTCAGAAAGTGCGTTAATAAAGGATTCCCTTGAAACCATATTACATGAAAATAGCTTCTTTTCATCTTCAGTAGCCTTCTCCAATTCATCCTCAGTCGCTATCTTTTCACTCTTCTTTGTGATCATCCAGTAGTCAATTCCCAAACATAGTAAGTGTGTTCTCATCTTGTTCTTCCAACTGTCAAAGTTTTCAGGATCAAATTTTAGACTATCCTTCTTGTAGTAAGTCATCTTCAGGATCACCTCAAGCTATTAAGATTTCTCTCTAAGGACCAGTTGCTCTGATACCAATTGTTAGGAATAACAATCCACAAGACAACTGAGAGGGGGGTGAATTAGTTGTAATATAGATTCTTAAACTTTGAACTTTATAAACCAAAAAAGCAATGCAAATGATAACACAGTAAATGCCAACACCATAACACAATACTTGTTTTCAAGGAAACCCTGTTAAAGGTAAAACCCCGGTGGGAATTAGCACCCACAAATAATGTACTGAGAGTATAGTATCTATGTTAAAAGATTTAGCCCTGTTAGGAGCTTATTACAACATTATAGTACACAGTCCCTGTTAGGAGATAGACCCTATTAGGAGTCAAGAAACGTAGTAGGCTCAATTCCCAAAGAAGATTAAAACCACCCTTAAGGATTCACAATCTGAACAAGTGTATATAACAAATATACAATCCAGTGAACTATCTAATAGCAACTGTCTTTACTTGGTCAGTTCCAATGAAGTACTCTTTCCACAAAACTCTACTCTACATCCAGCACTAAAACAAGCCTCACATCTTTCACTTCTCTTTCCATTTTTAATCTCTACCACATCTTTCTAAAAGAAAATATCTCACATATATACCCCCTTACAATAATTCTTTAGGTCGGCCAATTAAGATTTCCAATATACAAAAATTGATAAGGTCGGCCAATTAAGGATTTTCCAATATACAGATAGTTATATAACCCCTTGCTAAGATACACACAGTACCTATAACAAGTAAAAATCAAATACAATCCATCACATATACTTCTAGATCTGCAATCCACGCTCACAATTCATTTTACACGCTACATGTCTGAAGTCGGCCACCAAATAGGTCTCCTCCAGAATATACGCCACATCTAACGTCACCAATAATCACACAACAATCAAACTCAACCCGTTATTCCAACATGTGTCAGTTTTCCACCAGTAAGCTTGCTTCACCTGAAATATCTTTGCCAGAAAGATATACCCGAAACATAGAGACTTGCTCTGTCCAACATCACAGTTACAGTCTACAAACCAGTCTTCACCAAATCAACTGTAACATCCACAATATGCAACATAAAGCCAAGCGACCTTATAAATAAGGTCAACACACATCCTCCTTCATATATCCAACTTTGATCATTCTGAATCATCCGTACAGTGTTTGTACAATTCTGCCAATTAAGTAACCAGTCTGTCCTCTACACAAAAACATATGTTGACATCAGTAACAAAACATGAATATCAACAGTATGATCAGTACCAAAAACTGATATCATCCAACACTTATTCCCCACCACACATTGAACATGTGACATCTTTTCCCTAATATTAGGAATGAGAATGCTGCAATGATGGGATGTTGTGTACAAGATACAAGTGGGATGTTTTTCATAATAACGATGCTAAAGAATCAAGTAATAAATGGTATTTAATATTTCCTAACGTATCATTAATAAAAATAGTGCAGAGATATAAATACAACTTGCTTCAAACAAGGTGTCAACCCTATAAGAGTACAAAGATGACACACCCCCAATGATGTCATTATGACTAGTATTAGAAGGTATGTTAGTTAAGATGGCCTCTTTATGAAATGATTAAGTGGCAAGATTTGGGGAAAGATTTGGATAATTTATGACAAATGTTACTAGCATATATAGTCATCAGCCAATAGGATAATGATTCATAGTCTTTAAAGGTAGAAATAATAACACCTTGAGAGATGGACACCCCTATTTGTCTAGAGTCTACAAGCAACATGGTGGCTTTATTAGGAGAAGTGACATATAAACACTTGTTGTGAATGCTCTTGCTCAGGCATCCACTCGTTCTTCATGTGATTAACGAAGTGTTGGGGCTAGAATTCCTATGGATCTATCATAGGTATAGGGTGAATACTGATGTCACAAGCATGTTCTTAGCTTTCACTCTTACCAGAGGGGTGGTGAAGGCCAAGGCCAAAAAATTATTCCAAAGACTCTTCAAACACAAGTATTTGGGGGAAAATGACGTTGTATTAGATAATGTTGATGCCCATAACATGATTCTTGTTGCTCAACAATACTATCTTGGGCTGGAGAGGGCTTTCAAGAATGTCACTAAGAGGTCCCCCCTCATTATCATTATGGAACTGGATGCACTAAAAAAAAGGTTGGGAAACATAGATAGGAATTTTATTTTCCTCCAGAAGGTGGTTTTCATCCTCCCTCCACCAACAGTGGATTGGCTAAAGAAGTATAAATATAAAGAGGGCTACTGGGTGTTGAACAGAGATAATTTTGAGTTGGTCAATTTGGATTTCCCTTTGCTGCCAGATATAGGAGAAGACTGGTGGGAATACGACAAGAGGGACATGGAAGAAATTTCCAATGGCTTGGCACACAAGAGATGTAAGAGGGATTGTCCTATCAAAGATAGAGTGGCCCATGCTAAAATAATGAAGAAGGAGGTGGAAGAAATACACCTCCCAATCAGTCCTGGAAGCCCCTTGTTCACAAACCTTCATGACCCACATAATAAGAAATGCAGAAGGCTCTGATTTGACGGGGTCTGTATGTATCAATTTTTCCCTAGTTTGTGGTGGTTATAGTTAATGTGTCTATATATGTATGGTTTTGTTATGGGTAGGGGTATCTAGATTAATGAGGCTCGTATATGTTTGGAAGCCTGCATTTTTAGCAAGAAAATCTATAAATCTCTAGTGGGTAATAGTTACCAGATACTACAATAGGAGGAAATGTTTGAATGTAGTTGAAGATCATAAAGTCTTTTTTTTAAAACAATGTACTACTTTTTTATATTAATATAAAGGGAGCTGACCCAATCCATCTATTTAACTATACAAAATATATCATTAGGTTCATTAATTAATCACTACTTAATTACATCTTCATCTCATTATCTATCCATTGCATTTACTAATTCCATGTAGAAAGAACACTATCCATTCACTTCAAGTCATAATAAAATTCATGTACACAATTCATGAAGGTATATGTGGATCCTATTCAAGTGGACTAGCCTTATCCAAGAAACTCATTCAGGTTGGGTACTACTGGCCAAACATGGAGAAGGACTCTTGCAAGTTTGTAAAGCATTGTCATAAATGCCAAGTTCACAAAAATATCATACCTGTACTTGCTCAAGAACTTCATCCTTTCACCTTATCGTGGTCTTTCTATCAATGGGGACTAGACTTAGTGGGACAAATTTTCCCTTCATCTTCTAATGGGCAACAATTTATCATTTCAGCCATCGAATATTTCACTAAGTGGGTTGAATCCATTCCCTTGGTCATTATCATCAGCAAACAAGTTTCCCTCTTTATTTTGAACTATATCATTTGTCAATACAATATTCCTTCCTCTATTGTGACAAATAATCAGAAACTGTTAAAAATAAGGATATGGATGCACTATGTGCCAAGTTTCACATCAAGTGTCATTTTTCATCTATTTATTATCCTTAAGGGAATGTAAAAATAGAGGCCATAAATAAAACTATCCTAAATGTCCTAAATAAAATAGTAAATGACACTGGTCGAAACTGGCACCTTCAATTGAATCAAACATTATGGGCCTATCACACTAGAATAAGAACTCCCAAGGGTCCCACACCCTATGCATTAGTATACGGATCAGAGGTTGTTTTTCCCATTGAAGTGGAGATCCCTTCCCTACGAGTGTCATTAGAAGGACTCGTCACATAAGAATAATACTGAATATCAAGACTCCAAGAGTTGGAATTGCTAGATGAACGACACCAGCAAGCCTTCAATCATGTCTCCTAAGTAACTTTGTGATGCATCAAGCTAGAGAGAAGATGAAGGATCATGATATTTTCTTTATTTTCTGCTTGTGATTTCATTCTTAGTATTATGCCAATTTGTCTAAGGACATGAACATCAAACAATAATTGAGGACATCAGGAATGAGCATGCAAAATGAATCAACTCTTGTTTGTTTACGTAAGAAATACTCATGTCATCTTCGTTCAATTTTTCCTAGATGCTTTTCTTGGATTGCAACATTAAAATCCATGAAAGAAGTGCTCGGGTCACCATGGTTTGATTTTACCATCGGTGTCAGTACTTACTTTCAATATTTAAAAGGCTCAATGATGAAAAATAACACAACACTATGATCAACCAGATGAAAATGTTGCACTTAGGTTGCATATAGTTTGCATTCATGATGCTTGCATGAGTGTTTTTGCAATTACGAGACTATTCTAACAAGGGGATTTTGATTACACTAGGCACTGATACATGGATCTTAACTTGATGGAGTACATGTGGACATATAGAAAACAAAGCATTTAGGACTCACATCATTTTGCATTTTCCCTTAGTTACATCCATTTTCATTAATCATCTATTATCATTAATCATTAATAATCCATATCCATTATCATTAGTCATTAATAATTCCATTAGTTGCATTAGTTTTTATATCCATTTCCATATCCATTAGTTAATTACATTTTCCATTAGTTAATTGCATTCGTGGAATTGATTTCATTCATCAATCCATTAATTTTCCATTTTCATTCATCATTAATATCATTAGGTTCATTAATTAACCACTACTTCATTGCATTTCCATCTCATTATTTATCCATTGCATTTACTAAATCCATGTAGAAAGAACACTATCCATTCACTTCAAGTCATAATAAAATTCATGTACACAATTCATTTCATAACAAGATGCATAATATCATCTACATCATACTATAAAAAGGTCAGGAAAACAAAAAGATGCATACATCATAATCATCCTAACATGCATCCATACATATAGCTACATCATAAGGAATACATCAACACATCATAAATAAAATGTATCTATAGAAACATTTCCACATCATCATAGAAAGTAAAATATCACATGCATAACCATATAGACTGCATCATAAATAGTCTTTGCATCATCATATGCTAAAAAATATAATGTTCATGGTACAATGATATAAAAAAACCAGAAGCAATATTTATGTGTCAGAAGAGAAAGCCATCATATCGATAATGTACATCATCAAATATCATGAGATTAGAAATATATAAGATCAAGCCTAAACATGGCTCCCATTGGAAGTTGCAGATCTCACACCAATTGACAAACCTGTCCCATCACCCACTTCATCTATATTTTGTGGTGATCTATCTATAATTTCTCGAGTCTCTTTTTGCCCTAGGGATACCACTTCATAGTATAAGTGCCTATAATACTGCCCTCACCTCACCTCATGAAATAAATTATATGTACTCTTAGGAAGCACTTTCTACTACTACCTATGTTGCATGATGTGTCGTGTACTTAGCATGACCTCAGGCCTCAATTGCCTCATCTCACTTAGTAGGCAATCTAGTGATATATGTCTATGTATGTGCTAACTGTTAGGAATAATAGCCCACAAGTACAACTAGGGGGGGTGAATCAATTGTGAGACAAATTATTAAACATTAAACTTTATAAACCAAAACTTCAATTCAAATGATAACATAGTAAATTCCAACACAATAACACAATCCTTTATTGTTGAGGAAACCATGTTAAAGGTAAAAACCCCAGTGGTAATTAGCACCCACAAATGATGTACTGGGAGTATAGTATCCTTGTTAAAAGATTTATCCCTGTAAGGAGCTTATTACGACATTATAGTAGATAGTCCATATTAAAGGACAAACCCTATTAGGAGTCACGAGTAACAGTGGGCTCACTGCCCAGGCACACTACCCAAAGAAGGTTAAAGCCATCTTCGAGGATTTACAATCTGAACAAGTGTATATAAGAAATATACAATCTAGTGAATTGTCTAATAGCAACTGTCTTTGCTTGGTCAGTTCCAATGAAGTATTAAAATCACAAACTCTACTCTACATCCAACAGCCAATCAATCTTTGCAGCTTTTACACTTCTCTGTCTTTTCAATTACATTCTCATCATACATCCATCATTCATTCATCTTTTCAAAAGAAAAGATCTCTCATATATACCCTATTACAATAATTGATTAGGTCAGCCAATTAGGCTTTCCCAATATACAAATAATTATTATCCCCTTGCTAAGATACACGAGGTACCTAAAACAAGTAAACATCAATTACAATACATCAGATATAATCCAAGATCCGCAATCCACTCTCACAAACCACAATGCATGCTACATCTCTGAAGTCGACCCCAAATAGGTCTCCTTCATAATACATGCCATAGCTGATGTCACCAACAATTACATGACTTGTGATCAATAAAAAAAATTCCTCAATATGTCTTTTGTCATCTCTTAAGCTCACATAACCTAAATAATCCTCGCATGTAAGATATCCCCAAAACACAGAGACTCGATCTGTCAAGCATCACTGTCACAGTCCATAAACCAGTCTTCGCTAAAATATTTGTAACAACTTCAATATGCAATATCAAGCCAAGTGACCTTAGGAATAAGGTCATCAAATATCCTTCTCAATATCATAATCTTTCCTCGTTTTGATTCATTTGCACAGTATCCATACACTTTTTTCAGTCATCATATAATAGTAATAACCAGTCTGTTCTCTCCATAGAAACATATGTTGATATCAGTGAAAAAACATGAATGCCAACAACATCAAAAGTACCCAATTCTAATATCATCCAACAATCTCCCCCTTTGGTATTGATGGAAACATATGGGAAAATCCATCAACCCAAAAGTACTCTCTCTCAATACAATCTTCTCAATATCCTCAACACAATTATCCCTAAAGTAGTAAGGATTTTCACATAGATTCTCTCCCCCTTTGACAAGAAAGGAAAAGCGTGCCATAACTCTTCTTTATTCTTCTGCAAGGTGTAGCTTTTTCAAATCTTCATGTCTAGCAGCTAGGTACAAAATCACCCAAATGTGCTCTATAGTGTTCCTTCAATCACTCCCCCTAAGGAGTAGATCCATACATCAAGTCCAAAAAATGATATAGCTTTGAAAGCCACTGGATTGATGCATGTCTGCATTAATTAATTATCATAAGGAGGGGTTCTCACCCTAAGCATGCTTCTGAGATACTCAAAAGAATCTTTTGGCAAAGGTTTTGTAAATATATCTGCTATCTGTTCCTTTGTGCTAACATACTCCAATCTAATATCTTTCTCTGCTACCTTGTCTCTCAAGAAATGATACTTAATAGAAATATGTTTAGTCTTTGAATGCATTACAGGATTCTTTGACATATTCATTGTGCTAGTGTTATCACAATGGATAACCACTGGCTCTTCAAAAATTATTCCAATGTCCTTCAACATTTGTTTCATCCAAACAACTTATGCACAATTTATAGCAGCAACAACATACTCAGATTCAGTAGTATGCTGAGCAATATAGTACTGCTTCTTACTTAACCATGAAACCAGTCTTTTTCCAAGGAAAAAAGTTCCACCACTTGTACTATTTCTATCATCCACACTACCTGCCTAATCAGAATTAGTATAAGCCTGTAAAATAAAGTCATCTGATTTTTCATACCATAATCCATACTATATTGTTCCTTTCAAGTATCTGAAAATTCTTTTCATGGCAGCAAGGTGTGTCTCTTTAGGATCTTCTTGATGTCTTGCCACAATTCCAACTGCATTGGAAATATCTGGTATGGTGTGAGTAAGATATTGTAGACCTACAATCATTGATTTGCACTTTGTCTGAAAAACACTCTAAGTTTCATCATTATTAGGAAGTTTATAACTAGTCACCATGGGTGTCCCAATAGGTTTACAATCTTCCATTCCAAACTTCTTCAACATTTCCTTAAGGTACTTGGTTTGAGATATAAAAATACCATTCTTATTCTGATTAATTTGCAAACCAAGAAAAAATTTCATCTCACCAATCATTGACATTTCAAATTCATTTTCCATTTCTTTAGAGAACTTTTTACTCATTTTATCATCCTCCAAAAATGATATCATCAACAAAAAATTCTATGATTAGGATTCCATCTTCACCAATTCTTAAATATAAATTAGTGTCTGCATTACCTTTTCTGAAACCAAGACGAAGTAGATACCTATCTAGTCTTGCATATCATTCTCTCGATGCTTGTTTCAGTCCATACAATGCTTTCTTCAACTTACAAACCATATCTTCATCTTTTGTCAAAGGAAATCCATTAGGGCTATGTATACTTCTTCTTGCAAATCTCCATTCAAGAATGCAGATTTCACATCCATCTGATATACTTTAAAGTCTTTATGTGCAGTATAAGCAATAAATAATCTCACAGCTTCCAATCTAGAAACATGAGAGAACATTTCTTCAAAGTCTATGCCTTCTTGTTGCAAGTAGCCTTTACAAACCAGTCTAGCCTTATTTCTTACCAATGTTCCTTATGTATCCATTTTGTTTTTGAAAACCCATTTAGTTATTATCACATTTTGTTTTTAGGTCTTGGAACCAATTCCCAAGTGTTTTTTTTCTTTATCTCTTCTAGTTCTTCCTACATAGCTTTAGTCCAAGATTCATCTCTACATGCTTCATCAGTATTTTTTGACTCAACTTGAGAAATCAAACAAATTTCATCTCTTACTTTTGATGTTGTCATCATTCCTTTACTTGCATTACCAATGATTTGATTTTCAGGATGGTTCTTCTTAACATACCTCAGAGTCTTAAGAGTTTCAGTAAGCTTAATTGATTCATCTTCAATCTCATCATCAATCTCCAAAGGTTTTGCAGGATCAGCAGTGACCTCTTTTATCTCTGCAATCTGACCATAGTCATACATTCTTTCTTGAATTTGAAACTTTTCATCTATCCTCACATTAGCGCTTTCAATCAGCTTCCTCAATCTTAGATTGAAAAATTTATAGGCTTTTATCTTAGTAGAATAACCAAGGAAGATTTCATCACGTCTAGCATCAAACTTCCCTATCTCATCATCTCTTTTGATATAGCATTTACTTCCAAATATTCTAAAATATTTTACAGTGGGATTATAATCAAACCATAATTCATAAGGATTCTTACTTATACCTTCTCTGATCTAAATTCTATTCAAGGTGTACATAGTAGTACCAACAACTTCTCTCCAATGAACATGTGATACATTTGCTTCCAACAACATAGCTCTGACAACATCTAATATTGTTTTGTTTCTTTGCTCTGCTATCCCATTCTATTGTGGTGTCCTAGGAGAAGATGTATGTGTGAATATTCCATGCTCTTCACAATAGGTATTGAATAAATATGAAGTAAAGTCACCACCTCTATCTGATATCAAACATTTTATCTTCAAACCTGATTCATTCTCAACTTTTGCTTTGAATATCTTGAATTTGTCAAATGCCTTGGATTTCTCTATTAAATATGTAACCCGCATCATTCTAGAAAAGTCATCAATAAAAATTATAAATTACCTTTCACCATAATAAGATCTTGTTCTTGTAGGACCACACAGATCTGTATGTACCAGATCCAACTTCCCTTTTTCTGAATAAGATTTTCTTTTAAAATTGCTTCTAGTCTACTTCCCCACAACACACTCTCTACACATAGTGTTAGATGGTTTCACAATTTTAGGTAGATCTCTTACTGCATTAGTCATACTTGCCTTCACAATATTATGAAAGTTAACATGACAAAATTTTCTATGTCATAACCAACTTTCATCAACCTTCACAATAAAACAAGAAGCCTCAGATGTATTCAATTAAAATACATTACCTTTAGATTTAGTTCCAGATGCGATAAAGTCTCCTGATTTACTTCTGATAGAACATTTCCCATCAATGAATTTCAATTGATAGCCTTTGTCCACTAGCTGTCCAACACTCAAAAGATTATGCTTAAGTCCATCAACAAGCAGTACATTGTCAGTATTAGTTTTTTCATCCAGAGAAATAGATCCAACTCTAATGATAAGCTTAGGAGTATTGTCACCAAATATAACAACAACACCACCATCATATCTTTTCAGTCTAATAAACTTGGTTTTATCTCTAGTCATATGATGTGAACAACCACTATCTATAACCCATTCAGATTTCTTTTCAACACGAGATACTAAGGCTATTTCTTCATGTATAGGTTCATCATCCTTAATATTAATAAATCCAATCTCATCATAGTCAACAAAATCATCATCAGAAACACCTTCACTAGCATAGTAACATTCCTTGTCTTTTGGATACTTTGATTTGTAAAAATTAGGTTTATGTTTTGGAACCCTTGTAGGACATTGAGATGCAAAAATGACCTATCTTGTTGCATGGAAAACATTTCAAAGGTAACTTGCCTTCAAATTTACCCTCACCTCTCTTTTCTCTTCTAGCGATCAGGGCTACCACTTCATCTATCTTTCTTTCTTCTTCCTGTATTTGTTCTCATTCATCAACATAGTCTCCAAGTTCTTCTCTCAAGTCACTATTGCTGGTGCTCGCAATTCCAGATAAGGCCTTTTTGTTTCTATGCACAGTCACCTTGAATGCTGACTCAAATTTAGGTAGAGAATCTCTCAGTTCTGCGGCCTCAAAAGTAGTTAGCTTTCCAATCAACATTTCTCTACTTAAGTTCGTTGTCAAAGGTATAATATCCTCTATAACTTGTACTTTAGTTCTATATGTAGGTGTCAGAGATATGAGATTCTTCGCAATCACTTCTTCCTCACTGTAAGTACCTCTAGAGTTTCTGATGCTAGTAACCACTTTAATAATTCTCTGTGCATATGCTCTAATGTTCTCATCATCTTTCATTTTCAATTATTTCATCTTTGTCTTCCAGTTTTGTAGCTTCACTTGTTTTGTAAACTTATCTCCTTCATACAGTGCTTCCAATCTTGTCCAAATTTCATGTACAGAATCTAAGTCTTTTACTTCTATGAATTCACCTTCAGAAAGTGCACTGATCAATGCTTCCCTTGCAACCATGTTACATAAAAATAACTTATTTTCATCTTCAGTAGCTTTACCCAATTCATCCTCAGTCTTTATCTTTTCCTTTCTTTTTGTGATCATCCAGTAGTCGATTCCCAAACGTAGCAAATGTGTTCTCATCTTGTTCTTCAAAATGTCAAAGTTTTCAGGGAAAAATTTTGGACTATCCTTCCTATAGTAAGTCATCTTCAGGATCACCTCAAGTTGTTAAGCTTTCTCTCTAAGGACCAACTACTCTGATACCAATTGTTAGGAATAATAGTCCACAAGTACAATTGAGAAGAGGGGTGAATCAGTAGTGAGACAGGTTATTAAACATTAAACTTTATAAACCAAAACTTCAATTAAAATGATAACATGCAGTAAATGCCAACACAATAACACAACCCTTTGTTGTCGAGGAAACCATGTTAAAGGTAAAACCCTGGTGGGAATTAGCACCCATAAATGATGTACTAAGAGTATAGTATCCATGTTAAAATATTTATCCCTGTTAGGAGCTTATTACAACATTACAGTACACAGTCCCTATTAAAGGACATACCCTGTTAGGAGTCAAGAGTAACAGTGGGCTCACTGCCTAGGCACACTTCCCAAAGAAGGTTAAATCCACCTTCAATGATTTACAATTTGAACAAGTGTATATAAGAAATATACAATCCAGTGAACTGTCTGATAGCAACTGTCTTTGCTTGGTCAGTTCCAATGAAGTACTAAAATCACAAACTCTACTCTACATCTAATATCCTATCAAGCTTTGTAGCTTCCACACTTCTCTCTCTTTTCAATTGCCTTATCATCATACAACCATTATTCATTCATCTTTTCAAAAGAAAAGTTCTCTCATATATACCCTATTACAATAATTGATTAGGTCGGCCAATTAGGCTTTCCCAATATACAAATACTTATTTAACCCCTTGCTAAGATACACAAGGTACCTAAAACAAGTAAACGTCAATTAAAATATATTAGATATAATCCAAGATTCGCAATCCACACTCGCAAACCACAATGCATGCTACATCTCTAAAGTTGGCCCCAAATAGGTCTCCTCCAGAATACATGCCACAACTGACATCACCAAAAATCACATGACTTGTGATCATAACAAAAATTCCTCAATATGCCTTCTGTCATCTCGTAAGCTCGCATAACCTGAATCATTGTCTCTTGTAAGATATCCCCAAAATACAGAGACTCGCTCTATCAAGTATCACTATCACAGTCTAGAAACCAGTCTTCACTAAAACATCTGTAACAACTCCAATATGTAATATTAAGCCAAGCGACCTTAGGAATAAGGTCATCACACATCCTTCTCAATATCAACATCTTCGCTCATTCTGATTCATCTGTACAATATCTATACACTTCTTTCAGTCATCGTACAATAGTAATAACCAATATGTTCTCTCCACATAAATATATGTTGACATTAGTGACAAAACATGAATGCCAACATCATTCGTAATACCCAATTCTAATATCATTCAACACTAATTGCATCCTCAAATGAACAACCTTTTTCTATAAATGTTGTAACCGAGCTTGTATATCATCCCCCATGTGGCTATTGTGGTTGTGCTAGCAATGCAAATCTAACAATTTGTTAGGGCACCTGATCCCCACCCTTAGCTCATGCACCTGATCTCCACTTCCACACTAACCATCCACCATCCAAGGGATCATCTCCTCCTCATCTTGGTGCTTATGGCCCACCTCCTTCACCCCCAACCCTACCATCATCCCCCAACTCTACCTCCTGCCACTACCCTTTGCAACTTCCGATGTGGATGGTCATCCTCAAAAGTCGACATAGGCTCATTTGATGTTGTCAACTATGGAAATGGTCATGTCATAAACCATATTGCATACTGCTTTATAACTCCAGCTTCCATAATATGCACATCCAATGACCAAACCAATGGTGCCAATCTGACATGCTCATCATAAGCTTGTTAAACTGAATGGAGGGTCCCCACGATGCTCGCTCACCAATCAAATAGGCATACATCGTTGTCCCTAATGGCATGCCCTGCACTCTACCATACTATCGTAATAATCATGTGATGATAAATCTCTTTATCACTTGTGATGTCCTCCCAATCATAAACTTGGATGTAAATACAAAAGGCAACTCTACAACATCCTCCCCCTAAGGCTCGTAATCCAAGTATGGTCACCACACAACAATATCTATATCATCTATCACTTGACGCCAATACTATAACTTTCCCAACTTAGGATGGACAGGTCCTCCACGATACATGTATCAATATAAGGGCAGACAATTGGTCTCACTCTCGTCACTAATGGCCATGCGAATAGGATATACTCCCTGGCCCATATCTTTAAAACCCTCACTCTTGCTGATAAACTAGTCCCAATCCTAGTCTCATATATTGTTTGATGCAAGTCTCAATATAAGTGAGCCAGTAAAAAGGAACCCCATGCATACTGTGTCTGCTAAGAAATCATGGTCTCTAACACTCGGCCCCATCCCACTGAAAAACCTTGGGACCTCTGATCTAGACAAATGAAGCATGTCAACCCAACTAACACTAACGATAAAGTCTCATAAAAATCTACCATCTCTGCCCATGGCACTGTATATCCCACAATGGTCTCATCATAGAACACTCTCCTCAGTGCATTCACTCCATAATCCTCCTCAGCCTCATACTCCAACAACTGTCCCACCATTGGAATATGCAGAATCTGATAAACATCCTTCGGGGTGATCGTCATCTCACCAGCTAGAAGATGGAAGGTATTGTGCTCACTATGCCATATCTCGGCCAACGTTGTTAATAGACCCCTATTAACTATGTAATGAGGCATACCAATCAAGTAACCCAACCCACAATCCTCAATCAATGTCCTCTTTGCATCGGATAACTATGGAAGCATACTAAATGTGGCCGCATACTGCCCTCGCATCTCAAGCACTCCTAAGTTAGCTTGCAAACCATACTAGATCAACCAATCACTCATATATCAATTGATTGATTTCTTCATCCAACACACATTTAGCTAAAACCCTATCACTCTCTCATCCTCATCTATCATGAGGTCACATATCCCTATCCTATCAAAACCTATCTACTTAGTTGATATTTCTATCAAATCTCGTTAAGCATCAATCTATGATTCTCATCTATCATAAGATCATGCATCCAACATCACTCTACCAGTCATCAAAATTGACCCAAACATCCTTCATTCTTGACTAGACACCGACATTGGACTTTCTACTATCACCTAGTTGCATGCACTATTCTGTAAATAGAATGTGCTTAAATCCTACCACTATGAGATAAAATAGGCTATGTGCTATTCTATCCATAGAATATGCTAATCGACCCTCCGTATGCGCTAACCTAGGTTATGTGCTAAACTATTCTAGCTATGCACTATCCTATTTCATCTATGTGCTAATTTGGGTGTTGCGCTAAATTATTTGCCTTATGTATTAAATCTAGTTTTACCTAAACTAACCCAAGTTATGCCCTAAAATCCTAAGGCTATGCACTAAAATACCCAAACCTAACCAATAAACTGGTCGTGTTTATGCGCTAATTCAAAAAACCTATGCACTAGACTATCGTTTGTATGCGCTAAAACATAAAACATTTTCAAAAACATAAAAAAAAAGACATTATCAATCAAATTTTTTGGGTACGAACTGGGGGCCCATACTCAAGTGGACGATGGTATCGATGAACTCAATTAAAATGGTGTTGTGCATCAATTTTCAATAGTCAAAGGTGAAAATGAATTGTAACTACACCATTTTTACCTCATTTATAGGGGGTTTTCACCCAATTCACCAAATTTTCACCCCCTCAACCTCAACATTGCAACATAAAGCCATTTTTCGATGATGAATCTCACATTTTTCTTACAACATCACATTATTCCACATATTTTTAAAAATGTGCCAAATTTACTTGATTCCTCTCTGGAGGAAGCATGCACTACATCAAATTATTTTCTAACATCAAGGCATATTTTCACCAAGGATATCAGACATGAATAGTTCAGCATCAGAAACATCATTAATCAAATCACATCAGAACATCAGGCAAGGGCATTTAACGAATATTCTTTGAATCAACACGCTGCTCACACATCAATTCAAAGAGGGGTAAAAAGTTTACACTAATAAATTGGTCCAAATGCATCTACTAATTAAATACTAGCTATTTAATTAATGTCCTAAGTTGTCTATTATATAATTAAATTCAAAAATTTAATTATGTAATTCATTCAAACTATCCCTAGTGTATTAAATTTTACTTTAATACATTCCCCTCCATAAACTTACTTTCTTGAATAAATTATATTCATTCTAATTCTTCTAAATATCCCTTTTTGAATAAATTTTATTTATTCAAAAATCTTCCTTTACTGGTGCAGGAGCACCTAATGAGAAGACAATGCATAGGAGGAAGATACCATGGAAGCATGAAAATGATGTGAAGCGGAAGGAAAATATACTCAATTACAATGTATTGAAGCCCATAATGATGTATAAGGGCAATGAATGTAATGAATGGATGTAATGTCTTGAAGGTTTTGATAAGGACCTTAGGACTAAAAACTTGAAAATAATGACAATATAGTGTCTAAGGGGGTTAGGAGAGTCTAGGAGTGTTTAATAAAGTATTTTGAATCCATAGGATTCAATATTTTTCAAATTAAAGAGGAATTAAGTCATTTTCCCAAATTTAAAAATTCAAATGTTTGAAAACTAACGACTAGTTAGAAATTTGATGGGAAAGTTGTTTAAGGGGTTTTTATACTTAACCAAGCCATGTAACTTATCCAAATTGGTTGGAGGGAGTTATTATGGAGTCTATATGAAGGAATATGATCATTGTACGGAAGAGAGGCATTGGTTGTACAATCTGTTATTCAGATTTACAAATAAAACTCAAAATTTTGACAATTTCTTTGATTTCATTGTATGATTTTGGTTCAATAGAAGTTCTTCTGGGTTTCTAATTCATTAAGGATACTCATAATCATTTAAAACAAGATTGAATGCATTGAGGTTTCATTTGTTTCAGATTTACATCCTTAGTGCTAATTGTCCTTTGAATTTACTATTTTTCCATAATAGTTTGGTTCAAACTTGATGCCAAGGGTCATTCCATGAATTTTTAATATGTGTTTCTCATGTAATGATTCCTATTTAACTTTTATATTATGATTCTAACATGATATTTTTCATATAAGTGGATTTGAGAAGGTGATCACAAAGTTTGAGTGTTGACAGGGGTTGAAATTCCTTGGATTGGAGCAACAATAAGAAATATTCCTCAAGGAAGGCTATGTATGATGTTTTGGGTTGTCTTAGAATGGAAATCACGTGGTGAATCCATTAGTGGTTAGTGTCATAAGTGTTGGGAAGTGGGAGATTTAGAAAGCCCTAGTTTTGAGGGTTGTTTGAAGCCAAGTTGGGGGTTTCATAGTTGGAGGGGTCAGAGGATGAAATTGGTTGAATATTCCTTGCATTGGGGTCATTTTTGAAGACTGTTGAGATTCTTGGAGTTTGGGGATAAGATCTCTTTATACTTTCTTTTAAAAGTGCATGTTTTAGCCCTCTCTTGAAATAGGGTACAGTCGAGATTAGGGACAGTTGGTCCAAAAGAACAATATCAAATATTTTGGTATGTTTTATAATGGGATAAAGGGTATCTAAAAAGGTACTTGGTTTAGAGATTTGTTTTGATAACTTGGGAGTTAAGTGTCAAAAAGGTCACCATTGGGCTACAAGGAGCCTATGCTTAATAGCAGAGTTTTTTAAGATGTGAGTGTTGGGTGGAGTTTCAGACCATATGACTGACCAATTCTTTTTTTTTAATGACCTAAGAACACCATAACCATTCATCCCTAGCATTGGGAGAGTTATTGGTTCATATTTTGACATTTAGGTGTTTGAAGCCTAAGGGCAATCCTTCACTAGCAACCTTGTTAAATCATTATCGCCTAACCCTCTGCATCAAGTGGTATAATATCCCATTAGTAGGTATTGTGGGAGTTTGAGGGAAGAATTCAGAAGTCATGGCACCCAAAAATCAAATTTTAAGGGAGATAGAAGGATTAAGGGCATCATTAGAAGAGAAGGAAAGAGAAAAGAGGGAATTGGAAGCCACAAGGGAGAGAGAGGAAAGACAAATGAGAAGGGAGATACTTTAGTTCATAGAAAGAATTGAAGAATTGGAGAAAGAAAGAATAGAACCTGGGAGAGAATAGGTTCGTGAAGAGAACAATGAGGAAGAAAGAGAGTTCAATGAAGAACAAGACAATAGGGGTCACAGGGAAGAAAATGATCTAGAGGAGAGGAGATTCATGAGGTTAATTACAGCAGTATAATGAAATGGTGGAAAGGGGCATGTTGACTTGCCATTCTACCAAGGAAGGATGGACACTGAAGAAGTGCTTGTATGGGTAGAATCACTTGATAATTACTTTGATCTTGAAGATGTAGAGGAAGACAAGAAGGTGAAGTTGGCTAAAGCAAGTCTAAGGGGAACAACCCTTACATGGTGGACTAGTATTAAGAATGAGAGGATAGCAAGGGGGTTGAATAAAATCTCTAATTGGGATAGGATGAAGACTATGGTTAAGAGGCAATTCTTTCCATCAGATTTGGAAATCCAAATAAAGATGAGGAGGAACAATTTGAAGCAGAGAGACATGGACATCATGTCATACATTGAGCAGTTTCACACCCTAAGCATTAGGGGAGGGGTAGAATATGAGGATGAAAAGGTGGATGGATACATTAAGGGCATGAATTATAACATATAGGATGAGATAGGGTTGAATTTTCCAAGGACCCTAGGAGAATGCTTTCAGCTTGCAATCAAAGAAGAGGAGAAGTTGAAGAGGAAAAGTGAGAGGCAGGACAATAGAGGAGGAGGAACCATGAGAGGAAGAGGTAGAAGAACAAATGCATAATTTTAGAGCAGCAATGACAAGGATAAAGGAAAGGGAACCACATTAGATTAGAGAGGAGGATACAATAATAGAGGTGGCAGATTTAGAGGAAGAAGAGGAAGTGGTACCTTCACAGGTACACGTTTTTATTGTAATGAAGTGGGGCACCAATCATTTAGATGTCCTAGGTGGAATGAAAAAGAACCAAACATGGATAGGAGAACAAATATCACACAAAAAGAAGAGGAGAAGAATGAGTCTACACCAATTTATCTAGAGGAAGGAGAGTGTCTTCAATGGGAAGAGGAGAACCAATTCAACCAGCACCACAAGTAAGCATTTTTAGAACCAGTTGTCTGACAAGAGGTAAGGTATGCAAATTAATAGTCGATTCTGGTGCACATAGAAATTTGGTTTCTTATGAATTTGTTAATAATTTGAATTTGAAGACATTTCCTCACCCTAGACCATACTATGCAACTTGGGTTAGTGTGAACCAAAATCTCTTAGGTAAGGAGCAAGTTTATGTTGATTTTTCAATTGGTCCATATCAGGATAATGTTTTGTGCGATGTGATAGATATGAGGTGTGGACACATAATTTTAGGGAGACTATGGAAATGGGAAAGGAGAACCATGCATGTTGGGTACTTAAATACCTACATTGTGCATAAGGGCACCAAAAAGTATGAATTGCAGCCTTTATTAGATAAGGATAAAGAGAAGATCATAATGTGTTTTGGGGATAAGATTTTGGAGGAGAAGATCGACCATGATACTGGTTGGAAGATGAGTGACTATGGGAAGTAAAATGAGAACAAGGACAATCCTAAAGATGTAGGACTTTGGGACTTGCAATGTGTACAAGTGGGGACCATTAGTTGTCCTCCTGAAGAGAAGAACAAGGGTGAAAGGAAGAATAAGTTGCAGAGACAACAAGTGAAGGACATAGGGGCAGGAAGACAGTCCCTTGAACAACAACAATGTCCTAGCAAAGGGCATAAAACCAAATGTTTTATTTATAACCCATTGTGTAATGTCAAACAGGTTGGATAAGTAGGAAGAGGGTGATATTGGAAGACTACTGGGTCTTTGACAAGAAGATGAAGCCAAGGCATGATTAAACTGATGCATGGAAGAAGAATACTCCTTCTTGGGACAAGAGTATTTTTATTCTTGGGAAGTATGGTGCAGGAGCACCTAATGAGAAGACATAGCATAGGAGTAAGATACCATGGAAGCATGAAGATGATGTGAATCCATGGAAGGAAAATGTACTTAATTACAATGTATTGAAGCCCATAATGATGTATAAGGGCAATGACTCTAATGAATGGATGTAATGTCTTGAAGGTCTTGATAAGGACCTTAGGACTAAAAACTTGAAAATAATGAAAATATAGTGTCTAAGGGGGTTAGGAGAGTCTAGGAGTGTTTAATAAAGTATTTGGAATCCATAGGAGTCAATGGTTTTCAAATTAAAGAGGAATTAAGTCATTTTTCCAAATTTAAAATTTAAATGTTTGAAAACAAACGGTTAGTTAGAAAATTGGTGGGAAAGTTGTTTAAGGGGTTTTTATGATTAACCAAGACATGTAACCAATCCAAATCGGTTGGGGGGAGTTAGTATGGATTCTATATGACAGAATACGATCATTGTATGGAAGAGAGACACTGGTTGTACGAACTGTTATTCAGATTTGCAAATAAAACTTAGAATTTTGACAATTTATTTGCTTTCATTGTATGATTTTGGTTCCATAGAAGTTCTTCTGGGTTTATAATGCATTAGGATAGACATATCATCATTTAAAACAATATTAAATTCTTTGAGGTTTCATTTGTTTCAGATTTACATCCTTAGTGTTGATTGTCCTTTGAATTTACTATTTTTCCATAATAGTTTGGTTCAAACTTGATGCCAAGGGTCATTCCATGAATGTTTAATATTTGTTTATCATGGAATTATGCCTATTTAAATTTTATATTATTATTCTAACATGATATTTCGTAGATAAGTGGATTTGAGAAGGTGATCACCAAGTTTGAGTGTTGATAGGAATTGAAATTGCTTGGATTGGAGCAACAACAAGCAATCTATCTTAAGGAGGGCTATGTATGATGTTTTGGGTTGTCTTAGAATGGAAATCATATGGTTAATGCATTAGTGGTTAGTGTCAGAAGTGTTGGGAAGTGGGAGATTTAGAAAACCCTAGTTTTGAGGGTTGTTTGAAGCCAAATTGGGGGTTTCATAGTTGGAGGGGTCAGAGGACCAAATTGGTTGAATATTACTTGCATTGGATTAATTTTTGAAGACTTTTGAGAGTCTTGGAGTATGGGGATAAGATCTCTTTATACTTGCTTTGAAAAGTGCATGTTTAAGTCCTCTCTTGAAACAGGGTACAATCGAGATTAGGGACAGTTGGTCCAAAAGAACAATATTAAAGCTTTTGGTTTGTTTTATAAGGGGATAAAGGGTATCTAGAAAGGTACTTTTTTTGGATATTTTTTTGGAGATCTTGTGAGTTAAGTGTCAAAATAGGTCACCGTTGGGCTACAAGGAGCCTAGGCCTAATAAGAGAGTTTTGTAAGATGTGAGAGTTGTTAGAGTAATCAGTTTACTCTTTTTTTCTTAAGCTTTCTCTTAGGTGCATATAATTAATACTTTATATTAATTATATTGCGCAACCTAGCCTTTATTTTTTTAGGGTTTGTTCACCTTTAAAGGTTGAACTTTGTAATGCTTTTTCATTCACTTTGGAAATAACAATTTGCTCTCACTCCGCTGAGATTTTCCAAACCCTAGCTTCTCTCTCTCTCACAGGTTTCTCTTTCAGCTTTAGGTGTTTTGCATGTAGGTGTTCTTGGCGGTCTGTGGATTTGCATGTTTGCAAAATCCTACATGGTATCAGAGCCACCCTGTCGCTGCCGAGGTTGAAGGTTTTTGAAGCCGTGATTCGAAGATGACAGCCACAGCTTTTTCTGAGGTTTTCTGTCACTTTGAAGGAGGCACGATCTTCTGGAGCAGATTGAGCAGAAACAGACTCCGCCATTGCGTTCAGAAGGCCCGGGAGAGTCGAAATCATATAAAACTCGACTAGTTTTGGCCTCCGGGAGCACAGGCAAATTTTTTTGGCCTCCTAGGGCTGTACGGCTCGAAAATCGAGGTCAAAACTCAAAAAAAATTCAAAAAAATGCTTTTTTAAAAGGGTTTTAGTGCGCTGCCAGCGCGCGCCGCCCGCCCACCACCACTGGCTAGCGCGCCGCCCTCCGGCCGCCCACCCGCCACCCGGGCCCGCTGCCACCTCCGGTCCGCTCGCCCGCCGCTCGCGCCTGGCCCGCCCGCCACCGCTGCCCCGCCCGGCCGCAACTTCCACCGGCTGTGCAACCTCTGCGCTGCTCGGCCGCAGCGCCACCGACGAGCCACCCGGCCGCCGCCCGGCCGCCACCGCCGCCGGCTGCGCCGCCCGACAGCCTGGTGACGTCCATACGGGCGTCAAATTTAGCCCCCGGCCTATTTTTTTCCAGGGAGCATGCATTTTGAGAGGCAGTTGGTTTTTTCTTCATAACTTGAGCATACGAGCTTGAAATTTGGAAAATGAGACATTATCGGAAAGCTCTTTCCGAGCTCTACACGATTCTAGAGGTTTGGTTTTTTGAATCAGTTTTTTTGATGCTATTTTTTAGCTTCAAAGTTAGCAGTTCTTTTCTGCACTCTGGGAGCTGTATCTTGTGCATCCGATCTCTGTTTTGAGAAAACGAATAGGCGTTGGAAAGGTTTTGGAATGCTCTATCCAGATCCTTAGCCTATTTCATCAAATTTTTTTATCAGGTACACAAGTTTTTTTTCTGAATCATTCTAGCTCTTTCTGTCTTTCAGGCTTTCCATATTGTATTGGGAATTGGGTTTTATCAATTATGGGGGGTGTTATTTCTTGCTTTTCTGTTACTTATATCAGAAAATCAAAACATTGTATCACATAAAACAAAACCCCTTCTCCATCTTCTGTCTAGTTCTGAAAGAAAACATAAAAAAACACAGTTAG
>MU226070.1:591268-633005 GCA_018584345.1 Thuja plicata | reverse complement strand
TGTTGCCGGGACCCATTTCCTGCTTTCTTAGCTGTGCTAGGTTAGCTTACCTCCTGAGCTTCGCTTAAGGGGGGGTGTTAGAGTAATCAGTTTACTCTTTTTTGCTTAAGCTTTCTCTTAGGTGCATGTAATTAATACTTTATATTAATTATATTGCGCAACCTAGCCTTTATGTTTTTAGGGTTTGTTCACCTTTAAAGGTTGAACTTTGTAATGCTTTTTCATTCACTTTGGAAATAACAATTTGCTCTCACTCCGCTGAGATTTTCCAAACCCTAGCTTCTCTCTCTCTCACAGGTTTCTCTTTCAGCTTTAGGTGTTTTACATGCAGGTGTTCTTGGCGGTCTGTGGATTTGCATGTTTGCAAAATCCTACAAGAGTTGGGTGAGGTTCCAGACCATATGAATGACTAATCCTTGTTTTGAATGACCTAATAACACCATAACCATTCATCACTAACATTGGGAGAGTTATGGGTTCATCTTTTGACATTTAGGTGTTTGAAGCCTAAGGGCAATCCTTCACTAGCAACCTTGTTAAATCATTATCACCCAACCCTCTGCATCATTTAATCTAAAGACCATGATTTAAATTAAATTAATCTAATTTAAATCTTAAACACAAATCTAACCTAGGTTGGACCACCTACACCCATCCCACTAAACCTACATTTAGAATCAATCTTTGATTAAATCCTTAAACTCCCTGATTCCTAATCTCATTAACTTAATAAGATGCTCACACAAATGTGAGCATCTCTTTCCAAAATATTCATATCACTTTGCCATAAAAATCTCAAACCACCTCTCTTAAACATGTCCCCCCTTTCCTCTTCCAAGTGTCGTAGGGATCTCATCTCTTACACTTGTCTCCACATGTCATTGACCTATCATTTTCACAAATGTCTCACACATGTGTGAGCAATTCTCTCTCTTGAATGGCCTCCCATTTTTCCTACATGTCACTTATGTGGCATCCACCTAAGATCCACATCACCAAAGCCTCCAAAAACTCTATAAATAGAGATTCCTCCGAATGCATTTGGACACATCTCTTATTGCAATATCATAATGCTCCTTTTTGTATGCAAATTCATAGTTTCATAATTACATCTTGCTCTTGCATTCATAGTAGTAGTTTCATTCTAATTTAAAATTTTAGCTCTATAGTTGCATTTTAAATCTTGCATAGTCTCATTTAGTTCACGGTGACTCATATTAGATCATAGTAATTTCATAGTGCTTGTACATTCATTATCATTGCTTACATATCATAATACTGTCATATCATTTAAATTTGCATCATTAGGCGCTTAAATCTTGCATGATCATTCTCATCATTTCATCCATTATTGAAAACTAGTTGTCAATGCTAGTTTTGTGATTTCATGGAAGGTCATCATAGTTTTTCATAACAAGTTTCATCTTATCATTTTGCATCACCATCATCTCTTTGGATACCATAATTGTCTTAGTAATCATTCTAGCTTGCATCATAATCCTGGTTTTAGAAATGATCACTCTCATAACAACTTAATGATTGTATGTTTGCATATCATTGATATAATCTCATTCATTAGGTTGTCATCTAACTGATCTTAAAGTGCTGCTGAGAGAAAATTCTTAAGAAGACCAATTAGATCCTTGGTGATAGAGGACCATGGGACGATTTTAGAAACTAACATCTTGTTGTTGTTTAATATTCTTAGTTTCTAAGTTAATATTTCATGGGTGTGTTGGTTATGATTTTGTTTGACTAAGCTAATTTATAACACACATAGCCGTAATTGTTCAATTGATTTTACTTAATCCTTGTATAGCCCTTTGTCTGAGGCGACAACTAACAATTTCCTAATTTATTCCTTGCAAGAGCAAATATATTTTACATCTTAGGAGAGAATTTTAACACAATAAAATGCACATTTTAAGATCATAAAAGATTGGAAAAATTAAATGTACACCATAGAATAGGTAAATGGTAAGACACATGAAAATACGAAGAAAGGAATATGATTGGAAAATAATTTCAAAACTATATCATGATAAGGTTTCACATGCAACTTAATAGACACTAATTTATTCTTATAAGTAATACATCTCAAGAACGACAACTTGTCAGATTTTCTTAAGAAGTTTTAAGTTGCAATTATAACCATATGGAACACATAGATTTTGTTGAATTTAAAATTACTAATAATGTTTTAAACAAGGGCATTTAAATATTTCGATATAATGTCAGACTGTGTTGCAAACATAAATTAAGCGTTGCTAGCCCTTCAATTTTCTGCATATCTTTACACTTTAGGATATATATATATATATATATATTCTACGCATAAATTTATGCTTCATGCTCTAGAAGTTATTTATTCGAAGATGCAAAAGTCCCCTTCTTCTATATTATGGCGATGTACAAAATGTGGCCAACTAACACTCAAGACACATCTATTATAGTTAGGAATGCAACATATGTTCTACTTGTTATTGTCTTTGTCCACAAGAACCACTATGTCTCTTGATGTTGGTAATTGCAGATGACATTTATCTACTTATGGGAACTTCTGCATTTGGAAAAACATTAAAGGAATTAAGTTAATTGAATAAAATATAATACACAAAAATTATTATTATTATTTTTTTGATTAAAACATAGCAACATGTAAAAAAATACATTTTAATCTTATCAGGACAAAGTGCTTTTTGACATTTTGTGAACGCATTACAATTGATCAAGTTGGCTTTTCTGATTTGAAAGCAAGGAAAGGCTTCCATAAAGAGCAAGATGGAAGAGGTGCAATGTTGTTCACAATGCAGTCTACAAGGAAAAATGTGTGTCTCTTCTATCATAATTATTGAGAAAGTTGGAATTCAAAAGTGTACTTGTAAAACTCAAATAATTTAGATCATGCTCCTAGTCTTCTATCTGCATTAAAATCGTCTCTTATATCATTACATTTGGGGAATGCTAAAATTCAAATGTGCACTTGCAAAATTTAGGTAAATTACTTTATACTTACTTTTTGTTTTTGTATCAACATGTGCATTAAGATCTGTGAGACACCCAATTTTGTTGAATATTTGAACATTAAAACATGATCTTGATTTCAAGTTGAATACTAGAATATCTCCCATTTGAACACCATAACAATCAACAAACCTTTTCCAACCTTCTTGAAATTGAAGTTTATTTATAGTATTACATAAATGCACTATGCATATTTTTCCATCTGGACCTTACAACAGTATATGTTCATGGTTGTCTATCATGAATTGTGAAATATATAATGGAGAATTTTTTTGCAACAAACACAATACACAATTTGTTTTTTCATATTCTCAATATATTAAATGCTATTAAAAGATGCAGAAGATGTCTAAGCATTGATATTACCAATCTTTTCTCAAAATATTCAAGCATAAGCTTGAAAAAAGATAAAGGTTGAGTAAACGAATATTTGTTGTAGCATCTACCATCTTTTTGAAAACAATTCTAGGTACATGTAGTACATGCTATAGAAAGCTCGTCTTTTTTATCATCCTCCACGACGGACCAAGATCCAAAAATGTTGGGAAATTAACCCACTAGGAATATAAAAATCAACTTAAAATCTTTAAAATATAGTACCTTTAAGTTTTTTAAAAAATGTTGCCCACGACTTCTTGGAAAAAAACAAGAGAAATTATGCAAAAGCTTTTCCATTCTAGCTTTCAATGACACACATCTTAAACCTATTTCTTCAAAATACAACTTAAAACATGGTTTTTTTTAAACAAAACACGTTCAATTATTTTTAAAAAATGCTCTTTACGAGTTTCTAAAAAAAGAGATGCAATATATGTAACAATATGAATTATATTTCATAGAGATAAGGATGAATGGTTAAAAATACTAAGAATCAAAACCCTTATAGTCAAATGAAATACTAAGATATTTGAGTTGAAGTGACGAGATACATCATATGCAAAAGTGAAAATTGTAAATGCCACCCAAGGCTTCTTGTAAAATGCCAAAGCAATTCTGCAAAAGCTTTGTCATTTTACCTTTCAATGACATATATCTTCAACCTACTTCTTCCTAGTATAGCTAAAAATGAACCATTGAGAGCTTCATTTTTTTAGAAACAATACCTTCACATTTTCTTAAAATAGTAGCTAGGGCCTATTAAAAAAGAAATTCTACCAATTTTAGCTTGCAATATCATATAATAAACAGTAACAAAAGTTGAAAGCAAAACACCTCACAAACCACAATAGAAAACAAAACTTTGACCACTAATCAAAGACATATCTTAACAAACCTTTCAAAGGAAAACATCTCAGAAACACTAAAAAAAAGAAACCTTCAATCACTAATGGAAGCCAAAAACAAAGAAATGCTTGCAGATAACATCAAACATTCATACATAATAGAAGATGCAAAAACCATGGCTAATATGTCTGAAGACTTCAATGTCCTTGTTGCAATATGTGAAAATAAAAACACACAACCAGAGAACACAGACATATAGCTTGCTACATTAATGCATAATTAATGTAAGCAAGATTTGAATATGATGATATACGTGCCAAAAGCTCTCGCTAATAGTTAGAATTTTTACATTTTCTTGCAATTTTTGTTAACCTAAAACTATTCCTTCCAAACACAACTAACAACATTAGAATTAAAGCTTCGAAGAAATACTTCTAGTCATAGACGCCAAGTTCTCAATTTTTTCGAAACCTCTGCCCATCAAACACTTTAACTAACACAGTTTGATCTGAAACAAAAATATATTGAGAAATTTTAGATAATAAGCTCTCAATACTAGATAATAAACACTAACATAGATTGCAAACAAAACACCTCACAAATTACAATAAAAACCAAACCTTCGAGTACAAGTCAAAGACATAGCTAAACAAACCATTCGAAGGAAAACATCTCAGCGACGACAACAAAAAATAAAACTTGCAGCACTAATGGAAGCCAAAGATAAACAAATGCTTGCAGAAAATGCCAAACATTCATACAAAATAGAAGATGCAGGAACCTGGCTAATATGTCTACAGACTTCAACACCCTTCTTGCAATATGTAATATACAATCTAAAAATATTCCTTCCGAATGCAGTTGATTCAAATTTTTGAAAATATTAGCTAGGGCATCTAAAAATAAATAAATAAAAGTTGCCAATAATAGAGAACGAAAGACCAAAGTTGTTTTAGCTTTGCATGATATACAACCTAAAACTATTCCTTCCAAATGCAATTATTCAAATTTTTTGAAAACATTAGCAAGGGCATCTCAAAAAAATAAAATTCAAGCTGTCAATAACAGAGAATGAAAGACCAAAGTTGTTTTAGCTTTCCATAACATAGCTAAACAAACCCTTCGAAGGAAAGCATCTCAGAAATGATAAATGACTCTAAATGCTCTGAGATTCTACCAAAGCCTAAAAATGTAGTCTATGTTTACCATTATTTTTTGGCTTATTTTAACTGCAAAAAAACTAGCACCCAAAAGGCCTACAACAAGTTAAAAAGACTCAAATGTATTGTACAAGATTCTCCTAAATTTACAAGGGTTTGTAAACAAATTTACCATAAAAAGTCTCGAATCCTGTAAGAAAACATGCTCACAGTGTGCTAAATATTAAATTTTTAGCGATTTGCAATATTTAGCTTACTATCCTCAAGATATTATTCCAAAAACTAATAAGGGTTTGCAAGATATTAACATAAGCTTCCCTAAATATCTGCCCTAAATACCCTCAATTTAACTGAGACTCAAAATGCACAGACCCCTGTATAGAGACATAACAGAGAATCATATTCCTTATCAAATAATCTGAAGCATTCACCGCCATTATTAACAAAAACTGTTTATGAAAAATCTTCCAAAGACAAAGCATTATGGCTCATTACCTCAACAAACATCTTACATAGATTAACTCCTAAAATTTTTTACATAGCAAAAGTAGCCATTCTGATATGTAAACAAAGCATAACACAGTTTTTAATCACTAGGGTATGAAAATAAATCTGAAATCCCAACTTAGATTAACATTGGCAATACATGTTCACAAAAGCTTACATTTACAGTGCAAAGAAGGTGAAATTTGCAGCCGGGGACCTTCTAACAAACGATAACACAAAACAAGCCTTTTAGCACCAATCATAGACATAGGTAAACAAACTCATCCAAGTAAAACATCTTAGAAACGACAACAAAAACCAAACCTTCCAATAGTAATAGAAGCTAAAGATAAACAAATGCTTGCATTTAACACCAAACATTCTTTCTAATACTTCTTGCAATATGTGAAAATAAAAACACACAACCAAGAAGAAGCACAAACAACTCGCGACTACCAATAAAATCTCAAATAAATAACCTTTTGTAAATTTAATAAATATGCTAAAAAAACAAAACTCAAACTATATAATAAACTTAACCTGTCAAAAAATACTTTGATCGTATTGATCAATGAATATATTTTAATAGGTTTTTCTTGCATAAATGGTTGCAATAGTATAACTACCTCTGAAGGAACTAAAAATAGAACTTTACAAAGCAAAGCAAGATCAAAGATAACAACAATTGAACAATGACATTGGTCCAAAAATAAATTAAACGGAATGGGGTACCCTGCCGTAAAAGTAAATTTCATGGTTTTTACCGCTACTATATATGTCAAACATTCTGACGTGTCTTAAACCAGAAAGACGTGGAAAACAAGTAAGTGAGAAAGTTAAAATTTAATAAATAAAACAATTCTTTGGTCATTGAGCAAGAGTGGATGCTTCCAGCGAATTGTTTTCTAAGAACGTGGTTTTGGGAAGAGGAAAACAAAACAAGACTCGGCTTTCCTCAGTATAAATCCACGTTCGGGAAAGAATTCATATATTTGATCACGGTGCTATTCATAAATTGAAGGAAACAATTGAGTCTCCGATTTTCCATCAAATGTAAGTTCAATGTCTAGAAAAATGTCGCGGCGAGCAGAGTTGGGGAGCAGCAGCGGAAATACCAGCAATAGTAATAAGAGGTGGCAGAGCATAGTCGAAGATTGTGGCGTTCACAGAACAAACTGCGGTTACTGCAAATCCGATGCACGCACCAGTACTGCCCACGGTAAGTTCATAACCTGTCCCTTTGTAGGGTTTATGTATTGTGAAAAACACTGTTTGATCAAGCTGTATCTTGTAGGGTTCATAGTGATGCAATTAAGGTCATGAAACAAATTGTAGCGTTGGGCCAATTATGGATCAAAATTCTTAAATCACATGTTAAGTATTTATGGTGGGAGTAGACCTCATATATAGTTCGGTTATGAGATAAATGAATCAACTCTTGGTTAAGGATTCAAAAGGTAAAGCTTGAAGGTTTGGAAGCCATGACAGGATTTCCTTCCATTTTCACTTTTATGTATTGCACATATTCAGTAGCCTTGGGCTTTGACCTTATTATCACATTTAAAGAGTAAACCGTGCATTGCTTATTTGCGTTTGCTCGGAGGCATCCAATTGTGTCATACTATAAGGTAATTCTAGGATTAATAGTATCATTTAGTGTACAAATTTTGTACCCTTGGGTATCAACCATATTTCAAGTCATAACCTTAGTAGTTCTATTTTCAGCTTAGGCTCAGAAACAAATACTGTCAAGGACCTGCCAAGGAGGCAAATCAAATTGGGAAAAATTCAATTAAACACCTAAAAAATGACTAAATAAGCCAAATTGGAGCGCTCGATGGAATGGAGCGTATTTTTCTTTTGTGGATATTACAGAACAGACGTAGATGGTAAAAACAAGAGAGAGAAAGGGAGCTTTTCTGCTTAAAGTAGAATGAAAAAATACTCTTGTTTATTTAATAATATTTTTCAGTTTGAATGACAGAGCCTTCGGAGTCAAGTTTGACGCACTTAAGGCCTCACTGTTCTCGCAGAGTCTTGAAACAATCGTTTAAGCCTCTTAAACATACTCAGGGGTGAACTGCACCTTACCAATCCACCTATACCTGGAGTAATGGTTATTGTTTATTGTAGTGCAGTAACATTGCAATATGATGTATTATTCAAACAAACTTAAAATATTCAATGTAAATTTGTTGAACTAGAAAGTCATGATAGATATTTAGTGTTTAATATAATCAGTAATCAGTGACATATGAGCCTTCGTAAACATCATTATCATGATGGACATTAGATGATGTAGGTAGATTAGAAAAACCACAATGAGTGCAATTGACACTCGCACTAAAATTATGTTGCTAGCTATGTGACTACAAAAAAAGTGAAGCAGTCAAGTCAAAATGTTGTAGAGTTCTTTGCTCCATGTTGTCATTTTGCTCTTATAAGTGAATGCACATGCATTAACTCCTATTCATTTTTTCATTTCAATTGGTTGGTCTTTATGGAGTGGATGAAGGAGAATGTGCTTGAATTGCTTTCAGATGAAGATGAACTGGCAGCCTATTGGGGCAAAGTTAAAGAGATAGAATTATAAAATTTAAAAATTACAAATGAAACTTAAAACTTGCTATAAACTTCAAGTTATCATTTTTTGGTTTGCACCCCTCTATATCATAAATGAAACTTCAATCCAGTCCACATATATGCTAAGAAATGATATGTTTTACTGTAATACATTTACATTGTAATAAATTGGGCATTGTTGCATAACATTTTTTCATGAATGGCATGGTTTTCCTTTTCTTTGATATCTATGTATTTTGTTGAAATGCAGAGTCGGTTGAATTCCTTTGCTGCAGGGCTTATTCCTGCTGCTTCCCATATAAAGTTAAAATTTTACCTTTAGTGGAGATTATAATCTTGTACTATTATGACTTTGTAATCACAATTCATGATGCATGTTGCATGATGGCTTGGATCTTAAGGTTGTTTCTGTCACGCCCCTGCCATGTTGGGCAAGTCACAGCATTATTAAAAAATAGATCGCTGCCTTATCCTTGACAAAAGAGATATCAAGGATTCTAGAGTGGCAATTCTATGATTTGACGGGGATTAGTTAAGGAATATGTTTTGGCAGCGATTCCTTAAGACATGCAACGAAAATTAATTTAAAGTCATTACAGCAATTACTAAGTCAGCAAATAATATTAAAGGGATGCATCCCTTGTAAAGGTTTACGATGTTAATAATATATGTGATTTTTCCCCCACAATTGAAGATATAAAAAGGAGAAATCGACTCATTTGAGAAGGCATCACCTACAGGGAATAGAAACAAATCAGATCACCGATTCTGAGCAGAATTACAGAAATATGCTCAACAATACATATAACTTCAGAAATTCATTGAAGAATCAGTCATTCATAAAGCATTCAAATATTATTCGAGGGATTGATTGTTGATCCTTAAAAAATATTTATTCAGCAATAGACTAGCAAATACGTCAAGGAATCTGTTTTGAATTCTAGGTAGTATTTGAAATGGTAGTTCATTGTATTAACAATGGAGATGGAATGCTCCATATAAAGGAATTACGAACACGATGTTTCTAAAAGAAACAATCATTAACTGAGAACAGAAATAAAGAATCTAAACTTGACGAAAGATACATTAAGTGACCATTAATTAATAACTATAACAATATTATTCTAATAGTATTTGTGAACCGGGCAGGATCTTATCTCACAGGGTGAAATAAGGTTTGGAGGTACAGAGACTTTTTCCTACCTTTGACATGCTAAGGACATGGAGTCCTTGAATTCAGCAGATTTGGAAAGTATTTCTGGATAATTCATTATTTGATCAACTTTGGGTACTGTGCTATGATTTATTGACCTGAATATAATTGCAATCTATGATAATCATAAAACTATTGTCATATTTTGAGTGAATATAATTGTTATA
Organism: Thuja plicata; assembly: GCA_018584345.1. Taxonomy (NCBI): domain Eukaryota; kingdom Viridiplantae; phylum Streptophyta; class Pinopsida; order Cupressales; family Cupressaceae; genus Thuja; species Thuja plicata. Next base: position 623,148 of record MU226070.1, on the reverse strand, counting down.
GCAAATATGCCAAAAGGGACATTACAATTTCTCGTTGAAATAGTATGTTTACTGGTTTGATTTTTGACTCAAGTATGTAGATACAACAAATTATTTTCGGGGCTTGAGTTTGTTTTGGGTTATTAGCTTATTTGTACACAAACCATATAAAAATCATAAATATATACATATTTGCAACTTAAAAACAATACCATCATATAATATACAAAATCATCATCGAATAAACAAAACCTAGAAATCACTATAAAGATTAATAATTATACTTCAATGTCAATTTGTCAAACTTGAATGAACAATATATAGTCAATGTTCAATATTAAAATAATAATATGAGCAATCAATGTCATGTGTCATCATAAACTTCGTCATCATAATCATTGAGATATTGCTAATGTTGCACACATCTAGGGTTAGCAATCCAATTGGTTTGGAGCTTTCAATCATCAACCTTTAGCTCTATTTATTTAGTTTCTAATCTTGGTTCAGGTTTGGGTTTGTGAGTTTGATCAAAGCAAAAACTGGTGTTGGGTTCATCTACACAAAAACATATAAAAATCATAAATATATACATATTTGTAGCAATAATTTTTTTAAATATATTTGCATATTTGTATTTACAGTTTATACGTGATAGATATATAGTTAATTAGTAATTAATATAGTATAATATAATTTTTTTGATTATTATTTATGTACTAAATAAAATTAACAAATTAATATCCAATATATTAATAATTAATAAACAGGCTGGCTTTTTCTATCTACTGGACCATCATTGGCGATCCCTTGATTTAGACCCTTTTCTCTCTATGTGAGTCAGCAAACAATGGTGAGATTGTTTATTTATTCTAGCTCGATCACCTTAGCTTGCCATAGTACTCTTGGACAAATGTAAACAATTTATCACAACTGTAGTTTTTAGTTCAGGGCCTGGCGACCACTATCTATTTCTTCATCTCTTGCTTTAGTGAAGGACAAACCTCAACTTCAGCTCACAACAAGAATGAGTGGTTTTTGTCTTTTGCATTTAAATGAGGTAAAATGAGTTTTTTATAGTATTTCAAATGGTGTAGATGACCTAGGGCTCACCATTTTCCTGGGTTCATCCTATGGTTGCTTCTTTTACTAGGAATTTGGATGACTTTGTAGGGGATACATCCTAGGACTTGGACCAAGTTTGAATCCAAGATTTTTCAACAAATTGGAAACATTTCATGTCCCTTTTTTCAAATGAAAATAAATTTATTTATACCATTTAAGTTGGGCACAATAATTCCTATTTTAAGGGCAACTCAATATTTTTATTATTATTTATTCTAATAGATTAATATGGCGCTTTGAGGGCCACACCCATATATTGGTGTTTAAAGTAGCGACATTTGCAGAAACCCCATCTTGGGTAGAACCGTGCCTCCAACATCTACACCCCTAGCCTGAGATGAGCCCATAACAAAATGGCTCATAATACCTTATCTTTATTGTATATTCACATACTTAACCAGCCATCCTCCTATTTGCATCTATTCCAACCAGAATTACAAAAGTCTCTTAGAGAGACTTCTAGACAATGGAACTAAAAACCAAAAACTATCACCTTCGCTGCCAAAATTGTATTGCAGCCCAGAGCAGCACCTGACCTCCTTTACCCAGCCTTGTTGCCCATTGTGGGCTTCCTCATCCTCCACTAGAGTATTTGCCTAGTGACAGTCTCTGGCCTCCACTCCTTCTATGCAGCCTTTCAGGAAATCAAATGCCAGTTCTAGCCTATTTGCATGGCGCCTGAACGTCCATTCGAACACCCCAGACCACAAAAATCTGCAATGGGTTGTCGTCCTCCTCACCCAGCTTTGGCTGCATGCATCCATCTGGGATTAAGTGTTGTGCGGGGACAACAAGAAACAGATAGCCCTTGAATTCCCCACACTTCTTCCAGACCATTTTGACACCAGCCGCTTCACCATTTCCTTTGTCTCACCAACATCCTAGAGCATTGTAGTAAACTTTGAGGCTACACTAGAATTAACTCTATAATGCCCATTTCCTCCCAGATATTTGTCGCCCAACACTAGTCGAATGGCATGTAACACTACTCCCGCCTGCATCCTAAAATTCTCCATTATCCTCCACTCTGAAACATTCTGTAGAACAACTTCTTCTTTCTCTTCGCCAGTAAACAAAGAGAGGAGTCCATGTTTAAAAACAAGATACAGAGAGGAGCAACACACAGAGGAACCCAAATATGGGCTCTATTGATCACAATGATTAGATAAAACTCTGATATCAAACTGCTTACATAATGCCTCTATTTATAGAGGTTTCAGAACATTCTGGAATTGCGCACATTTTGCTAAATATGGTTGGCAGGGAACAGTCTGTGTGGACAATGTTGGACGGTGCTGGAAGTTTCCAGTCTAAATGTGGTTGTTGAAAATGGTCAGCAGTTTTGGATAGTTCTTGGTCGGCTGTGCTGGATGGTCCATGATAATTAATTAATTTCCTAACATCCCCCCATAAATTAATTATCAAATTATTTTAGATATCCCCCCATAATCTAGAAATGATCAGTCCTGGCTTATAGCCTTGTTAGGTGCCCATTTACAATTCACTTATCAAATTCTTCACATTGTTTCTCCTCATCACAATTACTGTGGGTTTTCACGATTTACCCCTAACCGATGCAAGTTTGAAGTACTTTTTAAGTCACCACAAACTTTGCAGTGAAGTGGTTTTAGCTCACCACAAACCTCACACATGAAATAAGAAAGTGGTTTAAGGATGACCACGAACCTCACAACAAATGGTTTCAGGATTACCACAAACCAAACATGCACGGACCACAAATCACAATGACAGGGAAACCATCATCACTCTGGGCTTTTCTCCCTTTGTATCTGCATCAGAATTGATTGTTGAGTACATATAAAAAGAAATCCATCTACCGAGATACATGGGTACCCAGCCGTTGTACTCGCCAGTTCTATAGTACCCCTTTTCGGATACATGGTTCATCAATATGTTAAACCAAAAACTTGTGGGTGTCGGGTACAACCGATAATGCACCCCTTACAATAACTCAGTACAATACACTGTTTGACTTCGTGATTGCACACTATTTGAGATTGGCCTTTTTTCAAGGGCCTCCCAAATACTATCAATCACTTCACAAAATGAAAACATCAATTTTATGAGGAGTATCTCAACAACATTCTTCTACTGTAGTATCCCAATAACAAGGGAAAAACAGGGGAGACACGCAACTCCAAGAGTCCAAACACAGTTTTTTCGTTTTTTTATTGCCAAAAAAACACTTCATAACAGATTTGTGACAAATTGACAGACCACAATCTTTCTTTAAACCCTACAAACTCATCTCCAGACGGCACAAGCAAATGCCTTTTATTTGGGCGACAATCTTCTGAATTTTATTAACAGCAAATCGTCTAATAAATGCACTCAACCTCTTTATGACAACAGCTGTTCTTCTTTGGAAGTGATGAATTCAGAGATACAGATTTAAACAAAAATGATGAATTATGTGCTATACCTCTCTCCGATGGCTGCAGCCTTTTCAGCTGCCGGTCTGGATTTATTTTGCAACCCTTTCAAACTTGCAGCGATCTCTCTTGGGCTGCGGCCTTTACACAGGCTGGAAATAAATTCTTTTGCAAAACCCCTGTTCTGGGCAATTTCCTTTGGTCTGCACTCAGCGATCCTGCGATCTGTGATTGCTCCAGTGGTCTCCACAGCGTCTACCTCCCCGGGTCTCCAAGATCTACCATGGGCTCTGATACCATGTTTAAAAACATGATACAGAAAGGAGAAGTACACAGAGGAACCCCAATATGGGCTCCATTGATCACAATGATGAGATAAAACTCTGATATCAAACTACTTACATAATGCCTCTATTTATAGAGGTTTCAGAACATTTTGGAATCGTGCACATTTTGCAAAGTATGGTCGGCAGAGAACAGTCTGTGTGGACAATGTTGGACGGTGCTGGTAGTTTCAAGTCTAAATGTGGTTGTTGAAAATGGTCAGCAGTTCTGGATAGTTTTTGGTCTGTGCTGGACAGTCCATGATAATTAATTTATTTTTTAACACTAGTCGAATGGCATGTAACACTACTCCTGCCTGCATCCTAAAATTCTCCATTATCCTCCGCTCTGAAACATTCTGTAGAACAACTTCTGCTTTCTCTTTGCCAGTAAACAAAGAGAGGAGTCCATCTTGTTTACTCTGGCTTGCCACAAGTAACACTGTGGCTGCCAACATGCACCAACTGCTTATAAAACCACTTCACACAAGTTTACTTATGTCATTCGTCCTTCCCCAGCTCACCCTTGATCTTTCATTATAAAAGCTGCCCAATCCAGGTGCCCAAAGCAAGTGAGGCTTTATGAACTCAAATGGTGGCACACCTCTCTGCATCACTCTGTCAAAGATGTACCTCAATGGCCAGATCATCTGCCACCTCAGCCACCTGATCCACTATCTCATTCCCCTCTCAGTAGACATGCGAGATTATGAATTCTTAAAAAAAATTATTTCTTCCAAAATCTGCCCCAATACTTTCTCCAACTTCCAACTTGGCGTCTGGCGTGTCCTTATCACGTTGACAACAATTTGGAAGTCGCCTTCCAGATGGAAGCGATCACTTGTAATGTTCTGCCCGCTCTGATCCCTAAAAGGGCAGCATGAAATTCTGCCTCATTGTTGGATGCAATCCCGAGTCATGGTATTTATGCTGATCACTGATTTATTATTTTGATATTGAACAACGAATGTCGATCATAACATACGAGTTTGACAAATTGATATTGAATTAGTCTATCGTATTTCAAATATGTAATGCTAGGTTGCAAATATGTTTACATTGGATGCCAAGATAAAGTTAATTCCTGTTTTAGGTTGCAAATATGTTTATATTTACAATTTTTTTTAGTTTCTGTCAACCCAATTTTTTTCGCTGTACTGACCTACGGATTATTAAAAAATAAAACCTAAAACAACATCATGATATCCTGGTAAAATTTTTTGTCAAACATTTTTTAGGTACATGGATCAAATAGATGATATCCCTTAACTGTATATGACAGCATCTCGGTGCCAAGCATCTTCCTGTCATTGGGATTATGATGGCAATATAATAGAAAGAAGAAAGATAGTTTGTGTATTTGGGTGATTTGATGTGAAAGGTGACCACCTCTCTCATTTGGATAAATTGTTCTGTATTACCCTACCATGTAACTAGCAGACGTTATCATCAAAACAGCCCAATCACCTTAATTGATCAATTTTTATTTTTCTCTCAATCTGTAATGACTTCAATCAGCAAATATGATTCCTCTATTTAAATATGACATCGGGTACGATTTCCCCTATTTAACAATCCTGCATTGACAAATAATATCCAGTCTATGACAATCTATGATCTGTGTGCATGTGTATTGCCAGGAATCCATAAATGTGTGTTGTTTTAGTCAACAATTAATGGGTCTTTGTATCATTAAACAATTTTAAATTTTAGCTGGAGTTTCATTCTTCATATTTTTGAATTTAAGAGCTATGGGCTGTAAAGATTCAAATTCAGCCATTATGTTTCTAGAATTTTTTACTTACCACTCTATTATACATTCTTTTTGAATTACACTTCAAAGGCAATATGTCTTTAACTCTCTAAGTTGAAATGAAACAAATTTAGGTAAACTTGATAATTTGCACTGATGAATTCCAGTGATTTATTGCACATATTTAGCTTGTTTTGGTCTTCATAAATCTGATTAGAAAATCTAACAGGTTTTTGTACGTTCATGAACATGGGGCAGGATTATTGGCGCACAGTATTAGTGTGGATGATTATCAAGGTTTGTCTCACTCCCCTAAGCTGGTTAATTTAATGGCATGCTCACAGATTTCAATTATCACTCAGTTATCAAGATGGTCTTTCGTACTCATTTTTATCTTGGATGCCATTTGCTAGTCTTGTAATGCTATTCTCGTAGTTTTAATTGTAGATTAAATAAGCCCAAGATGAGCAAGGCCTCATTGGGACTTTAGTCTTTTTCACAATTCTATTCTACTGTTAGATTAGTTGTAACTTTTAACTAATTAAGCTCAATTTTATTTTGTTTTGCCAGTTTCTCACAGCCATATTCTCTGTAACATGCATTAAACATGTTTTTTGGCTGGAAACCCTGTCTAAAATCTGACTGCTATGCACCTAAAATGCAATGCAAGTCCATGTCAATGTTAGGCACCAAGTTCTGAACATGTGGCATGCATGAGATTCTATACCCACATTACTACTATAAATCTCTTATATTGGGTTTGAAGAGAGGAAAATTTGATTAAATTTTTTTTTTATGGAACATATCAAATAATTTTGTAATAGAGAAACGTTGATGGTAATGTACAACACCATTAAACAACAAAAATATTTGTCAATGATATTTTCATTTGTTTAACCTTGATATAAATCCTTATGAGAACGCTCGTAGCTTTTAAAACAAACCATTCCAAAACATTTCTTGATTATTTAAACTTGTGAAATCCATTAGGCTACCTTTGATGCTACTGTTTAATGGAAATTTTTGCAAACATATCGCAGAGACATATCTAGAGATGGATTACTGATATTTTATGAGAGAAGTGCCAATGCAAAGGTCTTCTAGTAGTGAAATGTATCGGATCTAGAAAGTATTTATGGATGTTATCTTTCAAATATCATTATACTGGTGTTATTTTTATTCTAGATGTTTACGTCTCAATTTTACAGCCATCTAGTTTTGTGCTAAGAGTTGTATTTGAAATGCATGGCATGTTACTTAATATTTCACAATTGATGTAGCACACTAATGTTGAAAATCACTTTAAAATTTCAATCCTGATTTCTATAGTGCCATGTATTTCAAATTTGTTTCATGAATCAAACAATATATATATATATATGCTTTCGATTTGTCCTTGTTACCTAGCTGGTTTGGGCATGATCTGTGTCAGATCATGATCTTGGCCAATTGGGGCAGGAGAATGCAGCTAGGGGTAGTCTTTTTATTTGTGGGTTGTCTTGGACAGACTTGGCAGAATGCATGCCAAACCTAGTGAATCCAGGTGAAAATGATAGATTTTTAAATATTTTTTGGCTTTTAAAAAATTGTTTAACACATTTGACTTTGACTCGGATGCATAAAACACACCCCAAACTGTAAAAAGTGCATTCTAAGGCATTTGAAGGATTGTGAATGAAAAACACAAAAGTCATTCATTCTTGCTTGTCCTTGCATGAATAGAGTAGAAGATTGATTGGTGAAAGTTCTAAAGTGACTGGTTTGCTATTTTATGCCTGTGCAAGAGCCCATTTGCTATTAAGGAGATTGTAGAGGATTTTGATTGCAAAAGTAGGCTATATTATTCTTGTTTTCTTTTTATTCTTTTATGAACCTGTGGCATATGCTAAAATTTATTAAATGAGTTAGGTTATATATATGTTGTTATCAAACCTGCTACAATAGGGATTACAATGACAGTTTGTTCAAGCTCTATGGACCAACCTTGCTTCAAAACAAACCCAAATTTCTTGCCATTGGAAACCTGTTGAATGGCATATGAGGTTTGAGGCAGTGGAGGTTATATTTGGATTTGCAATCGTTGTGGTATTAAATATTCAAACTCATATAGTTGAATGAAAAACCATTTGTGAGGTATATCACTAGTCAAGGACTCAAAGCTTGCCTAGGAAATAATCATGTGTCCATTCCATCAAAGCAAGTCATAGCATATATTAATGATTAGGAAAAAGCATATCATGTAGAATGTTGTAAATTCCTTTGTTAAAAAAAAGGATCTCGAGGATTGAGGACACATTCTTTGCCATCTAATAGTCAATTTGTAGAGAGGCAACCATTTTTAGCCACATCTGATGAACAATTTCACAATGAGTATTGAGAGATTGTGTGATGTCCCCTTCCTAATTTGTCCTAGAATTTACCCTAAAATAATAATTGCAACAAATTGGGGTTAGGGTTACATCTTACCAATTAAATATCTCTATAATAATGTGCCCGAGACTTGAACCCTGCAATCATAAACAATATATACAAATACACACACACACACACACAGGCAAGCCACATCATATTCATATACTATCAATAATGCTACACAACATATTAGAGTTTGGAGGAAGAAACATGATGGGGTCTGACCAAAGCCATTTCTGCACCAAGTCCAAGAGGGATGTCTACCGCAACCCTCTTGCTTGGCGTCTCGCTGGCTTGTACTTGCTTTCCTCATCCTGCCTCATCTCCCGGAAAACACATAACATCTCGAGGAGTTGAGTGGAGGTTGTAAGTGGGTTCCTTGACTCTTCTACGTAAGGGCCCTCTCAACTCTAGGACGGTCTACTTACTTAGCCCTCTCAAACCCCTTTTGCTTACACCTTAGGCTCTTCCTTTCAAGATGGGTTTCAGACAATCAGACATTTCTCACATGTTTTTCATCATAGGCAACATATTCATCAACGTTGATATTAGTATATGCCAATCAACATATCTTATATAGACTTAAGCATTATTCATTATACATATAAACATTTGTTTATCTAATAATCATGATGGACAAGGATGTTAACATAATAAATATACCAATGCATATGAGTTTGATGACAGGGTCTGAGATGTTCAGAGTTCTGCTGTAACTTGAATGCTGGAACTGATTTTGATTTCCTCTTTGATTGCTGCTCACTACTGTTGGAACAATCACTTTTTGTTATGCAATCTGACTGCTGCTTGTGTGATTTTCGATTCTTTTATTTCTGATGAAGTATTTGATTAATGCTTGTTGCTGATGTGATTTTCTGTTGTATGTGTCTAATTGCTAGATGCTTCAATCTTTGCTGGCAATTGTATGTGTCTTATGATGTGTTTCAATCTGATAAAAGTCTGCTGACTGAACTTGATTGATTAGATTATAATTCGTTTGTTGTTGAATGATTGATATTTGTATGAGTGATTGATTGACTGAATGAATTCTTTGAGTGTTGATGATGTAATGAGTGCTGGTTTGATATATTAGTGAATTGAATGAAATCTGATTTGATTCAGTGGTTTTCGCTTGATTTGATAATTGATGATTGCTTTTGTGGATTCTTGAGTGATGATTGATAAGTCCTTAAATGATTCTAATGATCTCTTTTATATTTCATTGGTGAAAGGGTCACCACTTTTCATAAGACTCGAGTCACCACCCTCTTTTGAGAATAATAAATTTAATTCCCCATTGATCTCTCTTGCCTCCCCTCCTCAAATGAAACCTCCTTCCCTTTATATCTTCCAATGTAAGGGAGAGGTCATGTCTCTTCATCATGTCTGCCGCTTCACAACGGTCACAGCCTTTCACAATTACCACCCTTTGGAAGAGCCTTTTGAAGGAGTCGCTTATTTTCTTCTCCATTAATTCTTTCTTGATTTACACCTTCAAACTATGTCTTCTCTTTATACTCTTCTTTTAAGTCTGCATATACTTTCCTTCTCAATTCACATCAGCATATTCTTCTATCTCTGCATGTACATCTCTTTATATCTGCATATATTTCTCTTTTATATCTGCATATACTCTTCCTACAAGTCTGTTATAAACTCATCTTACATTTATGCCTTAAACCTTTCTTTGTTGATCTTCCCTTTCATCTTTTCATTCACAGATCTGCAAATGTAAGTCTGATATAACTCTTGCTCCCTCAAATGCACTCTACAACTTCTTAATATATCTTCCCAAGCGTGTTGTCTATTCCGCTTTCTTAAATGCTCCTTAACTAATCTTAATTGTTGTTCTTTATTTCTAATTCAGGTTTATTTCTTAATTCTTCACCAATTCCAACCTGATTATTCCATATTTCATTTTTCCAATTTTCCTTGCTCCATGCACCCCCCTTTCAATTGAACTCTTCTCCCCTTTACATCTTATGTTGAGGGAGTCAACTCTTGATTATATGCCTCTTGACTTTTCATTAAAATTAATTAACTTATAATTATATTTTATTTTTATTTATTCTTTTTTAAAATTTTTTTTTTTTATCTATTATTAAATCCTATTTTAGAAAGGGGACATTACATATTCTTGATTAAAAATTGCAAGATGTATCTATGCAAATGGATTGGTTTTCAATATTGCACACACTATATTAACAAGAATTGATGAAAATAGATAATGAGGCTCTAAAAAGGTACAAGGGCCTGAGTTATTGAGAAGGTGCATAGCAAGTTATTGAAAGTTGAGGTGAAGTTTGAAGAGGATTTATTGAAGTCCATAAAAGATTTGTTGGCCAAGACAAGGGTGATAATTTTTTTTGATGGATAGAAGGATGCAAAAAATTGACCATTGATCAATGTCATTGTTGTGTTCCCCAAAGGAGCATTGTTTTTTAATGTAGTGGATTGTGAGGGGGAGGTGAAGGGTGGTGCATTTATTTCTAACAATCTATATAATGGCTGTTTAGGAAGTGGGGCCTCAAAATGTTGTTCAAGTCATAATGGAGAATGCTAAAAATTGTAGAGTAGTGGATTAATTAGTTGAATGTTATTCACATATCGTTTGACTTTGGACAACTTGTGCTATCCAATCCCACAAGCTTATACTACAAAACATGGTACCAAAATTAATTGGGTCAAACATGTGTGCCGAGGCTGAAGTAATTCCAATTGTTATTCACTAACCAACACTTATCACAAGACATATTTAGAACATCCTTGAAATTGGAGCTGCTGAAGGTACGTGAAATGATAAAATTTATTTTAATTTTTATGTTTCATTTTAGTTTTCTTTTTTTTTTGAAACTTTATTATGTTTTCTTTTTTAAGAATCTTTGTTTTATTTTAGTTTTTACTTTGTTTTTTGAATAGGTGGTTGAGACCCATTTTGCCTCCAACACAGTTCTCTTGAGACAATTTGTAAATGTCTAGGGGGCAGTTTCTAGCACGATCATAAGCCAAGATTGGTGCACATGGAGACAATCTAGCATTGAATGGGCAACAATAATAAGTAGATACAAGATGATATTTGGTGGGATTGCATTGAATATCTATTTAGTTTCACCGAGCACATTTTGAGTATGATACATTATATCAACATGTATATACATCTTGTTTGGAAGAAATACATGATGGCATTGAGTTAATGATCAAGAAGATGAAGACCATCATAAGTAAGAAAGAGCAAGATCTTGAAGAAAGTTTCTTCAAATATGTCATGACCCCGTCTAAGGAAGAGAAATTAAACTGGCCCAGCGATCCAAATCCAACAAACAAAAACAGCGATCACTCAATAAACACCGACCCATATAATTAAGGCATCGATTATCATAAAGACAGCGATTTAATTACATAAAGACATCAATTTAATTAATAATTATAGGCAGTGGTTAACAAATAATTAAGACAGCTGCTAAATTGGGTGTGAAGAGATGCCAATCTTCAAGAGAGGAGGGCTGCCTAAAGGGACACCACCTTTCAGTTATAGGAGAATGTTATAAGAGTAGAAGACTTTGGATTGAAGAGGGCATCGAACCAGGAATCAGTCATCTCAAGAAACATCAATCCATCAAGGAATCATTTTCAAAGGGACAACGAACATCATAAGAGAGTAGACAATATTCAGCGATCCAATTGATAGATCAAACCATTCAGCAAAAAGTATCTTTCAAAGGAGCAGCAATCAGCATTGAAGAAGTAAATAATATTAAATCAGATCTATCTATATTGCAGTAGCAGCCTGAAAGGCAAGACTTAGGGCAATTACCCTAAAGGGGACATTACAATTGGTATCAGAGCATTGATTCTGCTAGCCTGTGAGATCAGCATTGAAGCTATAGGTGTATTAGCTGTGAATAAGGCAAATTATACAAACAATAATTGAAGATTGAAATTCTGTGATTTTTCTCACTGTTGTGATTCATACCTGCAAGGGTTTGTGATGAATTGTGAAGCATTTGCAGAAAATATTATCAATCCTCTTGGTAATCAAGACCATTGATTTATACTCTTATCAGTACCATTCATTAGGTTGAGTATTTACAAGGTCTGTTCATATTCTGCAAACAGCGATTCATACTTTGGCCTGCAATATCATAAGTGTGGGAAATTAATCCCATCAATATTACTAATTTTCGATCAAACTGGTATTGAAGTCGAACTATGTATATATTCATACTTTGGCCTGCAATATCATAAGTGTGGCAAATTAATCCCATCAATATTACTAATTTTGGATCAAACTGGTATTGAAGTCGACTATGTATATTATAAAGGGTTTTAAATTAGTCATACACCATAAAACATCCCATTCGGAACATTACATAATATGTGCCAAAAGGGAAAGTATATTTCAAAACTTGCAAGGGCTTATAGATGTGTGTGCCCTGCTAGGAGGAATTGGACAATTTCAAGACCGGTTGCGCTTACACTTTCAGGCCTGCACCATTGACCAGGATGACAAGTTTGAAATGTTGAGAGTTACAGTCACACTTGTTGCCATATGCTTCATTGCGTATAAATAATTTATGAAAAAGAAAAAAACATGCACATGCACATAGTGAAAACATGCCTGGCTTCATCAGGGTGTATTATTCAAGTTCTAAATTACAGGCATATTATTAGGTGCACCTTTATAGGAAAGGATGTCTTTTGATTGAAAAGTTGCAAATTTACGGGAAGGTTGCACTGAGAGGTGAAATTAAATTTGTTCTAGGGAATCTGCACATAAGTTGAAAGAGCGTACCATATAAGCAGAACAGCGAGTTCTGAAATTTGCAATCGTATGCATTAGCATGAGCCAATGTGAAGTGAATTAGGTTTTTGACAACCAAAGTGCAGCAACCTGTTTGGGTCCATTCTACATGAAAACAAAGATTACAAGAGCATGCTGCTCAAAGGAAAGTCATCATTTTGACAAACCAAAGCAGGCAGCAAGAAAGAGGGAAGAACATCAGTAGAGATTCAAATATAAACAACAATCAATTAAAAAAGGCAGTTCCAGATTTATTATACCAAACAGCTAATAGCATTAACAGCCATTCTTGTGGGCAAATTGTAGGGTAAATCCGGATAGAAGAATTATCAAACTTTGGTTCAAGTAAACAAAGCATTTTTTACATATAGGCATATGCCTATAAACAGGAAGAACAAGTTTAATCAAAAAGTGCACAAATACATGTCTAGACACATACTCATATATATGAAGTTTCAAATATAAGGAAAATCTATGATCTTATACTAGTGTATGCTAATGATAGGAGGAATCTTTTCGAGTCGGAGATTGTGTCTATGTATAGATGCATGCCGTTGAAAGGTATGAATGACCTTTTCAAAGTAAAAACACAGATTAGTAATATAAGGGCACACCTTTTCCCCAATAGCCATAAGCAAATGACCTATTAATAGATGTGATACCAATTCGACGCAAAAGTAGTTATAAAAAATAGCAACCTATAAAAGAGGGTTATGAGAAAATCGAAAGGGACTTCATGGAACATGCTAAACCTAACTACTCAAAATACAAGTACCGAACAAATTTATGACTAATATAAATTTAACTAACCAATATAAAAGCAATTAACTGCCTCTTATTCACATAAATATGATAACTTTTAATAACTAACTTAACTACTTCATTAAAACAAGGTATGCAATATTAAAATAACTACCTTCCAATGACATTGGCATAACTACAAATTTAGATACTAATCATTCTAAAAAGGAAAATAACGTGATAACTAAATTAACTAACTAAATGCATAAAATCACAGAACTTGTAAGACGGTAGTGTCTGAACTTGTTCCTTTTCTGATATTGATCTTGATGTCATCCAGGGAGAGGGAGAACATCATCAGAGGTTTTACCTCCCATCCATTGAACTTTTGGTCTTGACCTTTCCGTCTCTCGCACAACTTCTTTTCAGAAGTGGCCTGACCCTATATGAGAAGTGCAAAAACGGGATCCAGTTTTTATCACTGCCAACCAAATCTTGGTGTTTAGTGTTGATTTTATAGCAGAAATGAAGTACACAGCATACAAAACAAAATGGTGGACAAAAGAACATAGAATTACCCTGGGAAAACCCTCCAACTTGAGGGAGAAAAACCCAGCCACAAAAAAATTCTCTTTATTGAAGAATAGCCAGAAGTCTGAATTACAATGCACACTAAACTAAAACTGAAGTAATCATCAACAGCTCTATAATTTTTCATATAATACTGAATACTGTATCTGAACGATTTTTTCAAATCTGAGAAATAACCTCAAAACAATAATATGAAGCCCACACACGAACAACATCTACAAGAATGAATCTATTATCATGCGAACAGACAGACTCTTCATTGTCTCTGCCGTGTCAAAAGAGGGAACTGCCGTTACAAAAGAAATGTCTCTTCAATATCTTGAACCATTGTCTCTTCAATATCTTGAACCATCTGCCGTCACCGTGTTGAGCATATGAAAGGATAACTGGAGCACATGAAAGGATAATCGCTGATAATAAAGTAGAGACGACTGACTAACTAGATCAGACGTCTCCAGAAAATAAAGATAATTTCTTAAATCAAACGACAGCAGCAGAGAGAAATACAATAACACATCTTGATGAAAGGAGAAACCGCAACCCTGAGGCAGAAACGATAATCTCAGATATGGGAGAAAGATATCTCCCGAAGCTAAATTACTAACATTCAGAACTCACAACAATCTTAGTCGGTCACACCCTATAGACATCAATGCTTATGAGAATGACCGTCCTGCCTAGACATGTACTACCCATTCATGTGACTGACGGTTACTATACCATTGCATAACACCACCTTGGCCAAGGTTTACAATTGCAAGCACTGTACTTCGTGCTGTCAGTATCACCACCATACATGTATATTTGAGTCCATAAGACTCTTTCAGTCTTCCCCGACCTTATTAGGACTTATAGTCCAATATGGCAATATTGGTGTCTCACTGGCATATGGAAAAATATACATAGTTCATATTGCACTAGGGAGTCCCTTCCCAACTTTTACTATTTTTTACTTCTGGTTTATGGATTACTGACTGAGTATGCTTCCTAATACAATCAGATAGTACAGGATCCCAACCAGTGACCATCTTTCATATGTTTATCAAGCTTTGGGTTACCCATCCCAGGAATTCATTTGGTACTATAATATTAATTCTTTTACGTTTCACCATTGTGCTGGCAAAAGTCATTAAGCATTGAATGCTGTTAGGCAATTGATGCCCTCAACAGCTAGATCAAATTTCTGTTTATCTTGAAAGTTTCATTATTAGAGTTACAGGTTTTCCCTAACCTGATTGTTTGAAATAGATTCAATAATAATGTACAAAATATACAATGTTCTGATGATGTTTGGATGAATAAACAGATATATAGATATAACCCAACAGAGTTCTTCTTCAGTGGTTCATGATTGTAAGGCAATTATGAATTGCATTTTGAGTTTTGGTTCATGTAATAATTCTCAGATTTCTTATTATGCAGCAGAATAAGGATATGCCGATCCATATGGCATGGTCTTTGTATTGGCTTGCTTGCTCATTTCAGTTGATACTATTAGAGAATCGTTTCCATCTAATCATGACCTTTTTGTTTGATATAAACATGGAAGTATTATCATTTATTCAGTATAATTTCATGCAGACCATGATGATTTCAAATGCCATAAGATGCTAACAAAATCTCGATTAAATTCCAATGCAATACTTTACAAGATGATATTCCTTGTGATGAATGAACAGCTGTGATTGATATGTAGTAAGACATTGATTTTACATTCTTTGGAATAGAAGATTATGCATTCTAATAGTATACGGCTGCGACTGTTATTAATGCTCATTAATACTTTTCATGCAATAAGATCATGTTTCAATTAAATTCCATTTGACGATGGAGACTAGAAATCAGTGTCAATAAAATGACAATGCAATCATTAGCAAAAAAGAATTGCTTGCCTGTCCTTGGCAATGAGCAGTGATAAATGGGATTTGATCCCTGAGAAAGTTTGAGCTGATGAAATGAGAACTCTTTGGCAGTTCGATTCATTGATTATTTAACAATTCGATGAAAGCTCCAATGATTCAATGTTGGTGCAATTATTAATTCTTAGAATCGCAACTCTTCCAAAATGGTAAAAGGTAACCTTTAAAATGAAGGTTGCAGATTTTTAAAAAGACAAGACATTCTCCAAAGAAGGAGCAGGTCAAGAAGCCCATTGAAAGCAAGAAGGGTAACTCTTTGTCACCTTGGTGGTAAGGAGTTACCTTCACCACCTCGGATAAAAGAATATGCGTGTCACCGAGAAAAGAGATAATACATTGAATAAGAATTAACATGCTGTTAATCATTTATCTTCAATTATATCATTCATTTATGTCCAAATATTATACATATAATTAAATATATAATACACACACAAGTATATATCTATAATGTGTACGTGTTCATAAATACTTAGTGCCAATTTCCACATCCCATGTATATAGATGTTCAAGCTCATCGTGGATACATACATATATTTGCTTATTATTTCACAACTATATGTATGTATGTAGTTCTATCATTTGCATACATTACAACATACACACACACAAATATATATATGACTCAAATGGCTATTCCGACCTTTCTCCATGTGTCTGCACTCTCTCTAATGTTACTCTCCCTCCCTTCGCAAGGGCGATCTTCTCGTGCATCCGCTGACATATGAAGAAATTTGCCATACTTAAATTTATTCCTTAATAACTTTTTAAACTAACATAAATAAGCTAGATTATCATCCTTCTTTTAAGTTGTTAGCATACTGTTATGACCTAATCACACAACGCCCATCAAGGATGGTACCCCTTGTCCTTTTTGCTCGCTTGGCCTTTTGGTTTTTGTTGTCTCTGTAGCTCTAGCTCTGGTCTCTTGGGGTTCCTTCTGTTCTAATTGAGAAATGATGGAAATTTATGACCAAGTCCTAAGTAAGGTTTTGTTCCTCGTCCTTCAAGATTCCAATTTTGAGATGCTCCTTGATTTTGAGTTTTGAAGTTAGATTCCTTAGAGGGAGCATGCCAGATTTCAAGTCTGTGTGGACAGTAATTTGGAGGAGGATTGTAAATATATCAGAACATGCCCAGAAATAACTTCAAGAAGGCGTAGAGATATAATCAAATGTTTGAAATTGCCTGCCTTTATTGAGTCAGAGTTCAACATGCTAGAGGAAAGATAAGAAAATTAGCAGATACTGGAAAGTCAGATGCCAAGGAGGAAAGAAAATTCATTTCCCATGAAGCCATCATGCAAAATCATGATTAGTTGTTTTGACAACAATATTTGGTGCCAAGAGCATTCAAAGTCAAATGGTACATTCTCAAAAAAATTCTCGGTGACAGCTATCAAGTAGAATCATATCAGTAGTGTAAAACAATGCAGTGAATACTTCACAGTTCCACAAATCAAAGTCACTAGAATGCAAGACATGCATGAAATGCAACAACTATACAAATCAATGCATCAAATCCAGTAAAAGTTTGATATCCATACATCAACAAAATATGTCAAGACATAGGGAACATAGTTTGAGTGCTCCAGACAGTCGAATGGCAGTCAATTTTTTTTTTGTTTGTGTTTCATGGGGTTAAGACATGGATAGTGCAAAAAGTTCGCAAACACCAATAGGACTAACAGAGCCAGCATCTCGAACGAACCCCCCAACGACAGACAATCAATGCTTAAATCATGGAATTGACATGGTGAAGAAACATTCAAAATAAATAGTCCATAGGAAAACTCCTTGAGCACTGGCATCACAAAGTATGGTAAACGAGAGAATATGTGAAGGCCAGTCTTTCACTGTAGAGGAGGTACTTTAATCCCGTACCTAGGCAATGTGCACAAAATGATTTAATGAAGAGGGATTTAGGAAGCTTTAGAGCGCAAGAATCTTCACCTTTGTAGTTGAGTTGAATTCTTAGAAGGTTTGTTCTTATCAATCATGTGTGACAGTAACATGAAATACTACCTTAGAGCTCCTCCTCATTTGGTATGGTGATAAAATGAAGAAACAAGAAGTAATCCCTAGGTACGAAAGCATCTTCTACATTTGAGCTCTCCAGGCACATTCAAGCACACAGTCTGCAAAATGAGGGAAGGCTATCTCACTCTTGGTGAGAAAACGCATGCACAAAGGGCTTCAAAGGGCCCTCATAGAGAAGCCAAACCTCTAGCACGGAAAACAGAGTTTCTCGCAGCGTTCAACAAATATCATAGTGGACGAGTTGCCCAAATTTGCAATTAGAGGGATTGATGAACATATGCCTCATGTGGAAAGCAAGTCTGCTATCTCTCTTAAAGGGCTCCCAACACAGTACATATAGCAGAGGACAAAGGAGAAATTGCAAGAATAGTAGTCCACGAATGCCAACAGGTACATGGAGAGGATGAAAATGTTTCGAGGATTCATGTGCGCTGATCCCAACAAATTTGCAATAAAATTTTACCACAGAAGGTGACATTTAGCGATCCAGGAATCGACCTATCAGTTTAAAAGACGCCAAATGCTAGGAGATTGACCCCTTGAGTGCCGAAGTAGGGAAGGCACAAGTATTTTGAGGATGAGAATGTATCATAGTACCCAAAACATTGATTCTAGCATGACAGGGGATTCACGCGGGAGATAAAGTCCTCCTCCAAAGCTAATACAATAAAACAAGGGAAGGTAGAAAATTTGTTGAAGATTGAAGTCCTGCGAAATCCCCTCCATATGCGCTTAGAGCACAACTCCAGCGATGCCAAGGAGCAGTTGCAATGGGAACATCCACAGTGGAAGTTAGAAAGCATGCCAAGAGCGCCTAACATAGGAGACCACATGCATTCATAAGAGAAATTTTATCCAGATGACAAAATGATACAAAGCAATGAAACTTCTATATGGAAACATGCGCTCGTAGGAGACCTGTTCTGTCATAGTCCACATGCGCTCAAGGTGCAATTTCCAGCGATTGAAGAAAGAGTTTGGAAGCTTGTCCAAGTTCCGAGGCCCCTCACCACAAGCGGATATGTCCTCTTGAGCATTAAAGTATGAATGTTCCCGGTGAAAAGAAGCAAAGTGTGTTCCAAAAGAATCATGGAAAAGAAAAAAATCCTCCGTGAGTAATTTGTTTCTTCTCACCCATGACTGCTCCCAATTGCATCCTGTAGAGATAAATATCCATCGTCGAAGCCCGAAAATCTTAGAGCATATATCGAAATGAATGAAGAAACATCAAAAGAGATCGTCTGTTGTCACCAATCAAGGAACGATGAGGAAAGGAGTCGCTGCAGACCTCCAAGGCGCCGAGATGTGGTCTCCCCAATCTCATGGAGGCACTCGGTTTTCAATGCCAAACATACCCAACTCGATTCCTATCAGATGGAGGAATTTCTAAAACAAATGTCCAAACTCGTGACAAAAACGTGTCTAGCGCATTTCTGAGGAAGTCGGGGAAAATTGAAACAAGAGAGAAAATTCCTCCACTAGTCCAAAATTGCACCCAAACACATTCTCGAGCGCATATTCACCTAAGTGAGGGAAAGTTCCAAAATAAGAAAATCCGGAGACTGCTAAATTGCGCCCAAACACATTCTCCAACGCATTTTCACCAAAGTCAAGGAATGTTGGAATAAAGAAAAATCCACGATTCCATTAATTTCGCGCTAGAGCGCAGTGAAATAGTCTTAATACCCTCTTCGAGCGCATATCCTTGCAAGTTAAGGAATTTTCACAAAATAAAATCCGCCATGGGTGGTCTTTAAAAAATAATCAAGAGTGATTGTAGGACCATAATTAGTTGGAGGGGGTTTGTGAAGTTTGGGAGAAGAGAAAAATAAAATTTACCCTTATGTTTGACATAATAATTAAGTTGTGTGAAACCAAGGAAGTTGTTCATTTATCGGTCAAGGATTTTACCGGGAGTGGGATTTTATTATTTCATGATGGAAACATTGAAAGTTCATTCTAGAATTCGTCAAATGCAAAAAAATTTTAAATCTTGAAAAAATTGGAAGTCTTGGAAAAGTTCCAAAATCTTGAAAAAAATTGAAAAGGCAAAATTGATTGAAAATATTGAAATCATAAAAAATTGAAGTCTTATCAAATTTCAAAGAAAAATTGGAAAAATGGGAAACTTCGGAAAACTTGGAAAAATTGCTAACTTAAAATTTCTTACATCATGAAAATTGGAAATCTTGGAAATCTTGAAATCTTGGAAAATTTCAGAAAAGTGGAAAATCTTGGAAAATTCCGAAATCTCGAAAAATTGAAAATCTTGAAAAATGGAAAAACTCAGAAAAATTCAAAAATCTTGAAAATTGGAAATCTTGGAAAATTCCAAAATCTTGAATAAATGGGAATCCTTGGAAAATAAAAGAAAAAGCGGGAGAAAGTGAATTTAAAACATGAGAAGAGGAAGGTGTGAAGTTTTGAGGAGAGTTTTTTGAGAGAGAAAATGTCTTTCTAGAGATGAATTTGCAAAGAGTGAAGAATTAGAGGAGACATGAGAATGTTAAAGGATTTTTTTTTGAAGAGAATTTTAGAGAGAAAATATGAAATAATTTTTATGAGATTCTTATGTCGATTATTTCATTTTGCAGGGGGAAGAATCTCAGTCTCGCGTGATCAAGGATGATATTCAAATTTTAGAACTCAAATTGCAGTGTTGAAGGCATCCAAGCTTCAAACGACCCAGTTCAAGACATTCAAGGTTTAGGACTTTCAAAGATCAAAATTCATTCTTGAAATCCAAGGGAAGTTATAAGTGAAGAAACTCTAGAATGACATAATCATCAACGAAGGATTCCAATCCATAAATTTCCAAGCAAGTACATGGAAGGATTGAAATGTTCAAGTAGAGATAATTTCAGAAGAAGTAATCAGAGTTGGATTTGGATTACAAAATGATATAGTGTTGACATGGCGACCAGTCGTCTCCACTAGCTAGTCGGAGATCTTCAAGTCAAAGTCAATGCATTTAAAGAAGGGAATCAAGAATAATCCATTCAAGGAAAATAGTGCATTTAATGCATAGTGGATGTTTATTTCACCCCACTCTCTTCTTGAACATGCATGCATAGTGGGCATTTATTACCCATTATGGTGGAGATTCTCCTCCTGATTGGTCCTAACCCTAATTAGGGCCGAGGTAGCAAAATTTGGGCCATCGGTTATTGTTTTGATCCGGGCCACTCGTTGTATTCGAGGACCTATATAAAGGCCTCATTTCTCATTTGTAAGTAGTGGATTTTGAGATCGTTGCTAAACGGCTACTGAGACAATAAAATTTTCATTGAAGTTTGGTGATTATTTGATGTATCTTGGTGCTTGCTTGGTTTCATAATTCCCTCATTTAGTTTAGATTTGTTGGATAAAAGTTAGATGAAGTGTTGTGATTGCAATGAGAAATATGATGGTGTTTTGATGAGTTCCTTTGGTTCATACTTTTGACGTTTTATTGATTGTAAATCGTTGTGCAAAGTTAGCCTGAACCCCATTCCTACATATGCTTAACTTTTGTCATTCATGTACATTGTTCTTCATGATGGTGTTCGTGGTGGTATGAAAATCTTTTGCTTAACCCTTGAAGATTGCACTGGTTCTCATGTAGTTGTAGTATAACTTGGCGAAGCAAAACCTGGTTATTCAGGAATTTGTCCACCAAAGTATTGATTGTTGCTATCATTACCCCTAGGAGTAGATTAAAATTCCTAAACCCTTTAATCCTTTTTATTTTCGCATATCGCGAAAATCCCCCAAAAAAGAACTTCATTCCAAATCTTTTTATTGTTCCCGTGTTCATCATGATGTGAAATCATTCCAAGTTTGAAAACGTAAGGCCCCTTGTGATCATCAACAAATCAGATTTACCACCGAGCTTACCCATAGTCAAGGCCTGACATAAAAGGAACCCTGGAGTCATCGTATGATCTTCTCGCAATCTTAGCATACACGAGACTTTTATCAAGAGAGGATAAGATACCTCGGTATTTTGTTCTACTGATTGGTGGGTCATAAAACACACATCAACACATACAACATTATTCATCCATGAATATTAATTTCTATAAATACATCATTAATCAATAATCCTCATTATTTAATAACTTCATACTTTTCGTGAAACAATTATTACAGTTAGTTCAAAAGTCTATAGGGGATGTAACATGCTTGCGCCCCTTGTGAATCACCGTCCTCGATGAATGAGAGTCACAATTGTTTGTATAGTTTGCCTAAAACAATATCACAAAAGTTTCTAAACATATCTAGAATCTTAAAACAAATGAGGAAACTTTTTGGAGGATTTCATCATAATCCTCCCAAGTAGCACTGTCCTCTCCATATTGATCCGATAGGACCTTACATTGAGTGATCTTGCAGTTACGTAAGCGGAGCTTAAGTACCTTGATCACCTTGAGTGGCTCAATCATGACCACCCCTGAATCTTGCACCTGTAAGGAATTCCAATCAATTCTGTGCTCAAAATTCGCTATGTATTTCTTTAAATATGAAACATGAAAAACATTGCGTAACTAGGTGAGAGCAGTTTTGTAGGCTATAGGGTTGATAACTTCTAGGACCTCAAATGGTCCCACATATCTAGGTGCTAGTTTGGAATATTTTCCAAACTTAATTGAACTTTCTGGGGTTCAGCCCTTAGGAGTACCTTCTCCCCAAACTTAAATTGTCTTGTTTGGGTGTGCATTTAGCATCAACATAACTTTTCTGTCGGTCATTAGCCTCGGGTAACCTTTCTTTGATCAACTATACTTGTTCTTCCATTTCCAAGAGTATCTCAGGTCTAAGGATTACCCTATCCTCCAACTTATCCCAGCTGAATTGCGTCTTGCACTTTCTTCCATATAATGCTTCAAATGGTGCCATCTTGATGGTTGATTGGTAGGAATTGTTATAGGCAAATTCTTCTAATGTTAAGTAGTCCCCCCACTTATACAATTGGTCCATGAAGGTTACTCTCAAGAGATCTTCCAATACTTGGTTTATCCTTTACGTTTGACCATATGTCTCTGGATGATATGCTAAGCTTATGTTCAACTAAGTTCCCAAGGCTGCAAACAAGGTTTTCCAAAATTTGGATGTTATCTTGGTACCCCTATCTGAGATGATTTTCTCAGGAATTCCATGCAATCAGAAGATTTCCTGAACAAATTACCCTGCAATAATGAGCGCTCCATCAATTAGGTTTCTAGCTATAAAATGAACTACCTTGGTCAATGTGTCTACCACTACTAAAATAACATTATGTTTATTTCTTGACATTGGTAAACCTTGGATAAAATCCATGCTTATGATTTGCCACTTCCATTCAGGAATAGAGTGAGATTGCAACAATCCGGTTTGGATGCTGATGTTTGACTTTTACTCTCTAACATTCTAAACAACTTGCCACAAACCTGGCGACATTACCCTTCATTTCCTTTTAAAAATACAAGGGTTTAATATTAGCTAACAATTTAGTAACACTTGGATGCCCCAAATAAGGTGCATAATGGACTTCCTTAAGGACTAGGTTCCCTAATTTCTTGATGAATTGGGCACGTAATTTTGCCTTCGTTATCTTAGTAGTCTGTCTTGTTCAAATTGGAATCCTTCATATCTTGGGTCATGGGAGAACGCTTGAAGGGCATCTCGAACCTGGTTGTAATATTCACCCCCTTCCAATTCTTGAGAAATTCTTGTCCTAAAATTTGTACTGATAGTTACCATGGAGGATAAATGTCTTCGATGACTCAAAGCATCTGCCATCCTGTTCTCCTTGCCCTTAATGTAACTTATTTCAAAGTCATAATCAAAGATAAGTTCCAACCATCTCCTTTGTTGGGCATTAAAATTGGGCTGAATAAATATATACTTTAAACCTTGATGATCTGATTTGAGCTCAAATGGGTTTTCCAAGAGATAATGTTGCCATATCTAAAGGGCATGAACAATAGCCACAAGTTCTTAATCACAAGGAGCATAATTTTGTTCATAGTTTTTCAAATTTCTAGACTCATGTGATTACCTATCCATCTTGCATTAAAACTCCTAGTTTTTCCCCTTTTGCATCAGTGACCGCCATGAAATGTCTTGCAGGATCTGGTACCTTGAGTATGGGTGTGGAAGTTAATCTCTCCTTCAGGTAAATAAGGCCTTTTGACATCTTCCTATCCATTCGAAGCTTTTCCTTTTTCTTTGGAGTGAAGTGATTGGATAGGCTATATGGGAGAAATTCATTACAAGTTTCCTATAATACCCTGCTGACCCCATAAAACTTCTCACCCCTTGCACATTTTTGCGAATTGGCCACTCCAAAATCGCTTTTATTTTTGTTGGATCCACGACTATTCCTTTGACAGAAATGATCTGCCCTAAATAATGCACTTCTTTTTGGAAAAAAGGTGCACTTAGATAATTTTTCATATAACTTGTGTTCTCGCAAACGCTATAGTTATATCCACAAGTGTTGGTAATGTTCTTCATTCGTGGAGTAGATTAATATATCATGTAAGAACACCGAAACAAACTTATCCAAACAATCCTTAATACACTATTCATTAGGTTTGTTAAAGTTGTTGGGACGTTGGTAAGCCCTAGAGGTAGCACCGCGAACTTGTAGTGTCCATACCGTGTTTGGAAAGCGGTTTTATGCATATCTTCTTCTTTTAGTCTAATTTGATGCTACCTTGACCACATATCTATCTTAGAAAATAGCGCAGCTCCTCTCATTTGGTCGAATAGATCATCAGTTCTTGGCAAGGGATATTTGTTTTTTATGGTGACTTTGTTCAACATATGGTAGTCAATGCATAGACGTAGGGTTCCATCCTTCCTCACGAAAATTACCAGTGCTCCCCTTGGAGATACACTGGGTTTGATCAATCCTTTGCTAAGCAGTTCTTGTAATTGTGCTTTCAATTCCATTAACTTGATAGTGGACATCCTATACGGGGCCTTGAAAATTGGTTCTGCTCCTGGCACTAGGTGAATGGAAAAATCAAATACCCACTTTGGTGAAAGTCTAGGCAACTCTTCAGGAAACACATTTTGATACTCACGAAGGTAAGGGATTTTTCAACAAAGGTCTCTACTCCTCTGCCTTCTTTTGTCATCCCTTCCAATTGAGAGGACATTTCACAAATCATCATATCATCTAGGTACGTTACTTCTTCTGGTTCTCTGACTTCATCCATTCTATTTGCAAACATCTGACACCCTTTTCTTTTGTTTTTCTTAAGCTGCATAGCTGAGATTTGTCGTACCTGAATTTCTCGTTGGACCCCTTGAATATAAACCTTGTTTCCACTATCATCTAAGCACTCTACCATCTTAGAAAAATAGTCTACCCTTACCCTATGCGTCCATAACTAATTCATCCCCAAAATCATGTCATAGGAGCCTAGGGGTGCCACATACCAATTAACCTCTGGAGTGAACCTTGGAAGCTCAACCATGGCTCTGAGAAAACACTGCTCTGCTCTAGCTATTGTCTAATTGGTTTACTCTACTGAGGAAGAATTGGCCATAAAATTGGTTCCCTTTGGAAATTTACTCTAACATTTTAGGAGATATAAAACATTCAGTGGCTCCACTATCTATTAGTACAGTTATAGGGTTGCCATAAAGTGTACTTGTTGTTTCAATTGGAGTAATTTGATACTCAGCTGGCCTATTGTCTACTGTTGCATGTATCTTTTGTTGAAATGTTGTCTATTGTGGTGGAAGGGGATTTCTTTGCTGTTGTCCTCTTGGCATCTTAGTGGGACATTGGTTGGCATAATGATCCCCGCCACAGGTATAACATCGTCCCGCTGGAACTTTCTTTTCAGTTCCCTTTCCTATTATGTTTCCTATCTTTGTGTAGTCACTGTGTCCCCGTATGTCTTTTCTAGAATCATAATTGTTCCCTTTATAGCCCTTTTTCTTGAAAGTTTGAGAGGATGGTTTTCAATTATATTTCCTTTTCCCCTTATCCTTGAACGCATCATCCTTGATTTTCTACTCTTGTTTGATAGCCTATTTGTAGACCTCATTCATTGTGTGAGATTCTAGCACATCTACTGGTCCCCCTATACGATTGTCAAGTCCTACAATGAATTTCTGTATTCAAAAATTCTCATCAAGCTGATATTGAGGAACGTACTTGAGAAGTCGGGTGAACTTCTCCCAGTACTCATTGATCGACAAATCGCCTTGTCTCAAATTCTAGAAATCTGTCAACTTCTTATCATAGAAAAGTTGTGGTAGCCATGTGTGCTTGACAATCCCAATGAATTGTTCCCAGGTGACTTCGGTTATTTAAAGTTTTAATTCCATTCTGTTACTTTCGTATCGAGTAGTTGCTTCTCTAGACAACTGATAGTCCCCCAGGCTGCCTTAGAATTGTTGTAGTTACGGATTTTGAAATATTTTTCCAAGGCAGCTTGGGGGACAACTGATAGTCCCCCAGGCTGCCTTAGAATTGTTGTAGTTACAGATTTTGAAATATTTTTCCATTTCCATTAACCACTCCTATGCGGTATCCCCAAATATTGAGCCTTAGAGTTGGGGAGGAACCTTCTTCATAGCTAAAGAAAGTTCATTAGCCAACTGGTTTTGTTTACCATTTTGATCCAAAGTTTTCGAGAACTCTCCCTATTGTTCACTTTGGAGAGTTTGTTCTAGTTTAGGGGCAACTTCCCTAGGTTGAGACAAATGTTCCTCTTCTAACATTTTTGGGTGAGCTTCAACTTTCCGTTCCAAATTCAAGATTCGGTTTTGGGTGTCGTTCATCATCTTGAAGAGTTGGTCCAATTTGGCTATAAGCTATTGTTAGTGTTATTGGATTCTCTGATTTTGTTCATTGAGTTATCCATTCTTTAAATTAAGTTACCTGAATGTAGTTTGAATGGGTTTTGTGTTTATATTAACCTTACAAATCATTTACATCAAAAGTAAAGAGAAATTACTAAACAAAACAATCATAAAATATCCATTTATTGCTCAATCCCAAAATTTTACATCTTTATTAAATAGATACGCAAAATTATTTTTAAGTGCTCGTACGAGTCACTTTCATCAGTGATGGGTTCCTTCTGCCCATCAAATTTACAAGGTATAAGACGGTATCCTAAAGTGGGAATGCAATGGTCTACTGGACTACAAGATGCAACACTTTCCACTAGAGAGTTTCCAGTTTTGACTGCCTTTTCAATTTTGAGTCGGGTTTCCTTCGTTTCCTTGACCGAAAGAGGCCATCTATGCCCCTTCTTCTGAAGATAGCGGATATAATCAGCCAAGGTTTCATCATCCCCTATGGGCGAACAACACAAATAGTCATACATCATTCGGGTCATCCAGAGGTAGATTATACTAGGGCCTCAGACCTTCCACAATGTATGTCAGATCCACATCCTATGAAACACTGACAAACAAGTTTCAGTTCACTAGGTGAATGGTGGCAAGCTCCCAGGTCTAGTGTGGAACCCAATAGCTCGTATACCATATGGAACATGCTAAACCTAACTACTCAAAATACAAGTATCGAACAAATCATATGAAATAAAACTTTTCACTTAACCAATATAACAACAATCAATTGCCTCTTATTCACATAAACATGATAACTTTTAATAACTAATTTAACTACTTCATTAAAAGAAGTTATGCAATATTAAAATAACTACCTTCACATGACATGGGCATAAGTAACAGATTTAAATATTGACAATTCGAAAAGGGAAAATAACTTGATGACTGAATTAACTAACTAAATGCATGAAACCATAGAGCCTGTAAGATGGTAGTGTCTGATCTTGTTCCTTTTTTTATATTAATCTTGATGTCATCCAAGGAGAGGAAGCACATCACCAAAGGTTTTACCTCCCATCACCCTACACGAGAGGTGCAGAAATAGGATCCAGTTTATCATTGCCATCCAAGTCTTGGTGTTTATAACCCACAACAATCTTAGTCAGTCACACCCTATAGACATCCATGCCTAGGAGAATGACCTTCCGGACTCGACGTGTACTACTGGTTCATGTGATTGACAATTACTATATCATTGCATAGCACCAGCTTGGCCAAAGTTTACAATTGCAAGCATTGTACTTCATGTTGTCAGTATCATCATCATACTCGTATATTTGACTCCATAAGACTCTTTTAGTCTTTCCCGACCTTATCAAGATTTACAGTCCAGTATGACAACAGTGGTGTCTCACTGGCATATGGAAAAATATACACAGTTCATATTTCACTAGGGAGTCCCTTCCCAACTTTTACTTTGATTCACTTTTAGCTTATGGATTATTGACCGAGTATGCTTCCTAATACAATCAGGTAGTACGGGATCCCAACCGGTGACCATCTATCAAATGCTTATCAAGCTTTGGTTAACTCATCCCAGGTATTCATTTGGTACTATAATATTAATTCTTTTATTTTTCACCATTGTGCTGGCAAAAGTCATATTAAGCATCAAATACTGTTAGGCAACTGAGGCCCTCAACAACTAGATTAGATTCAGTTTATTTTGAAAGTTTAATTATTAGAGTAATGTGTACATGATATAACATGATGTAACTAGTTGACTATGAGGTTTATTAAGAAGATATTTTTCCGATTCACAGATGTATATCAAATTTAATCATTTTGATTCACTTCAGCAAATAGATGGAGTATGTATCCTGATGAGGGCAATGACATTTTCCCCTTCTCGAGATTGTTTTTCCTCAAGTAATGATTTAATGATTTTGTAGTCTGATTCGTAATTCGTCTTTCGTTGTGCTACTAATATATTATCATAAGTTGTAGATTTGAATTAAGACATGTTTTCTCCTTTATTTCAAATGTGAGTTATAACCAATAGTTGGGAACTGGCAAGGTTTAATTTAAGATAAGTTTTCTTTCATCGTCCAAAGAAAAGGATCATGATCATCTTGGAATAGTGTCAATTGTACTTACAAAAACTGATCAGGTTGGTCATATGCTTGTTGATTGGATGTCTTTCTAAGTTGAAGCAAGGGTGAGTCTTCCCACATATTAAGATGAGGATTAAAAGTATGGCACACATCCATGTAAAGTTTAATGATGGGGTTTTCCCTTTAGTTGACAAGGAAACATTAGGAGTCTAACGAAGAGATTTCAAGTTGACACATTATAATTTCTACTATGGAGATGGGTTGGGTCATCTGTTTCTAGATCTTGAGGATGCAAGGTCGATTGTAACTACCAGATTTTCTCCTCCACAAAGCTCTACTTGTTTATTTGTCCTTTCTTCTTTTGATTGGATGCCTTTAAGATATTCTTCATCATGTCTTCTTTTCTTGCTTGGATTTCCTTTTACAACTTCATCAAACATTACTTCTATGTTATGTAATCGACTTCCTTTCATGCATATGAGTTCCAATCTCCATTATAACTTATATTTAAAACACAAATTTAGGCCTTCTCGTCGCCTTTGAAGTGTTCCTTGATTACAAATGTGCCCTTGTTCCCTTTTTTCCTTGCACTTGAAACATAATCCCTTTTACAAGCATTCCTTTCTTCATAAGGTAGGAAAGTTATTCACCCTTCATCATTTTTATAAAAAAGTTTGGTATGAACGTTAGGAGGTCGACTCTTTGTATGGTATTTGTCCTTTGTAGGTGTGATGTTTAATTTTAGTGCCTTTTGGATCGCATCCTTAAGAGATGTAGGATTGAGGGCACTTACTAAGCCATAGGTAGCTTCTTTTAATCCCTCGACAAATAGTAGGAATGTATACTTTGAGATACTTTTGGTACCATAACTGAAAGTCTGTATAACTTAGTGGCATACTCTTCTAGGGTTCCATGTTGCCTTATTTGTGTTTGCTCCTTAAAGTACTTCACAAGGTGTTTAACCTTAAGATACGTTTTTGAGTGAAAGATCATATGTTGTTATATGTTTGTGGCCTTGGGTCACATAAGGCCATGATGCCACCAATCATGGGTTGTTCCTTCCAAATGGAATATGGCAAATTTTATGGCATCTTCCTTCGTCATGGGACTAAGTGAGAGGTAGGTGTCCACCTTTTGGAGTTAAGAATGTGCTGCGACCTTTTCAGATCCATCAAAATTAGAAAGGGTTATTTTATTTATCCCTTGTTTCAAATCCTTGTTAGGTTGTTTTATTTTCCTACTAGAGACAGTTTGCATTTTAGCATCACTGTAATTCTTAAAAGAGATATTTCTCCAAAATTCAGGATCAAGTCTTGAGTATGCTTCCTCAATTTCATCAATATTATCCATGGTTGGATCATTTGCTTCTTCATCTTCTGTGTGTTCTTCCCTAGGTAGGAAGGGAGGTCTTTGTATTGCCCCCCTTTTCTATATTATTAAACACTACTTGAATTCTTTACAATTCAATAAATATAGAAATAATTTATGCTATTAGAGTAATATTTGAATGATGCTTAATTCCAAATGCATACGTAATATGATTCAGATACAAACAATTATGTTTGCATAATAATCAAAATAACATATATTTGTTGTTTCTCATATATAGGCAATTACATGCAACAACTGAGAGAAATCTCAGTACCTTGTAATGTTTGTTATGTCTGATATACAATTAAGAATGTGCAAAATATGCAGGCCGTCTCTGATATGACTTTATATGTATGCTCTGAATATTGCTGGAAGCCGTGTCTGATAAGACAATAATAATATGTTCAAATGGTGATGTCGTCTCTGACTATAGACTTAATATGCTTGCACTAATTGAATGCCAATGGCAATATGCTTTGTTACAGAGCAATCCTTACAGGATACAAAATATAATAAGTTCTCATAACATGCCTCTATCAAATGATGCGATCTCATAATATATGTATGATATGAGAGGAAGAAGCATGTATGAAGAGACACCTCTCTAATCTGAATGGTTACCATAATAATCATGTATTGATTATTATGGTAATCGGTTATTAACCAATTGCCATACTAATCATGCCATAATATGTTTAGCTATGTTGTGTAAAGATATCACAGGTATAATGCGATTTATGAAGAATATGGTAAATGTGATTGTGATGGGATAATAATATGATGCGATTATGTGCAAGTAATATGGAATGTATGCGGTGGTATGATTATATGAAAGATAATGTGTTATCGGGTATGGCAGGATGTAAAGGCAGATTATGTACAGGGGACAAGGTACATTTACTCGCTGTCAAACTTATTAAGATTATACTGATTTCAGAATGTTGGGATGTCACAGTGTCCCCTCCTTCAAAACTACCTGCCCACAAGCAATCTTAAAGCATCATGATGATTCATGGATCCCAAACTCGGAAGTGCCATCTCTGCATAATATAACTGCGATGGTAGGAGTTATGATTCATTGTGGTGGAGGTAAAGATCTGGATAGTGTTGATGTCAGTTTTGTACCACTACATAACATATAGGAATTGAATACTTGATACAGGATATCAAACACTCAACCCTCTCTTGAAAAGTAAATACTCATGAAGAACATGAGAAAACTCCAAGGTTCCTTACACCTGTGGATACTAACTCGGTTATATTAATGTGATTTGCTGGTTAATCACGTAGGCGGGCTTACGTTGTTCATTCAAGGATGCCAAATTCTCGCTATGATGATGATGGGATCTAGCTTTGCAATGTATACTCAATTAACTTTCTCCTTAATTTATATCACTTCCAACTTTGCTCGTCAAACTCCAACTACTAAACTACTCGCTGTTTTACTACTACTCCTATGGAATGGAAAGATTAGCAAATGGACGGGGATCAAATCTAATGAAAGCCTGCCAGCGGCGCTACCTCCATAGATGCAATGA
>MU226070.1:569987-582323 GCA_018584345.1 Thuja plicata | reverse complement strand
TATTATTATTATCCAACTGATTTTATCATAATTAAATATATCAATAATATATCCAATATATTAATTATTATTATTGCCACTTTGTCCAATGCGTTGATCTTTGCCGTAAAGGCCAAAACATTAACAAGAACCAATTCACATTGATATTCATGTAATTGGAATAAGGATCTTCTTGCATGATTGAGGTCTCCTCTACTTGGCCTTCAACGAGGGAGAGAAACTTGCTACAATGGAGAAGATTGCCTTCAAAATATGCCTTGGATGCTTGAAATCTGCCTTAGAATGCTTGATATTCCAAAGAGCTTGAACTTGCACTTGAGGTAATGTTGAGATCATGTATGCATTTCTGTATGTAAAAATGAGGAGAGGTAGGTTGCTTATATACCTCTCACAAGCATTTCAAAGCTCAAAAATTGAAGGAGGTTGATGGGAGTTTGGAAATCTTGCTCAATCGTTGAGAGCTACCCTGATTTAAATTTTGAGGCAAACATTGGGGACCAAGTCATCTGGGATGACTTTGCCCCACCAAAAGACCTCAAAATTTGGACTAGAGGTTTTAATTGGAGAGAGGATGCTTGAATGAGTAGTAGAATCGGGGATGGATCAAGCATAACAAACACAGAAGCCCAAACACACTAAAATAGGACCTAACTAAGCATCCAATTGTAGGTGAGTGCAATTTAGGATGGTGCACTACCAAATTTACTTCTTTAATTTTGGTTTAATTCTTGTTTTGAAGCTATTGGGAATTCTCTGGGTAGATTTTTGGATTTGGTTGAGGGTTCCCAAGTGTTCCTGCATACATCTTATTCTTGCATTCTGGTTGAGATGGATTTGATGAAAGCTCCACCGTCGGATTCATCTATGAAACTTACAAGTGGTGAGTGACTGCAACATGCAGATTACAAAGGTATCACTTTTAGATGCATAAGATCTTTTTAGACAAAGCATGTTGTTGCAAAATGTACAAAGAATAAATTCCTTGAACATTCAACTTGTTTTAGGTTTGTCTCCCCTCAACTTAATTTGGTGGAGAAAGCGGAAAGTGAAGAACCAGAAGAGCTCTTTGAGAAATTTGATTTAGAGTCCAAGCAAGGTGTGACTCATGAACTACAAAAGTACCAGAGGTTGTAAAGGGTATGAGTGTTGAAAAGGGTCATCAAGAATTTAGTTGTAATGCCTCAATAGCCTAAGAAGGGGATTTGCGCACAATGGGACTGAAGAATGAGAACCAGATTGGGTCTCAAGTTTTGAACAAGGGGGAAAGGTCTAAAAAAATTTTGAGCTCTTAGAAGGAATAGAGATTTTGAGAAAGGACAATGCTAATGCTGGTATTAAATCAGGAGATGTAGGTACGGTTATGAGTAGGTGCCACCACAACATGCATGGGGAGACTATAACTTCTTCTGATAACTCAATGAGGTGGCAGAAGGAGGCTGCAAAACTAGAAGAAGGTTGGTAAGTAGCAAAAGGGAAAAGGGATAAGAAGGCAAAGAAGGAATGAGCCTTTGATATGATTCTATGCTCACAGACCAAATGTGGAGCAATGAGTAATACTTAACCTATTGATATGTTATTAGGTCTTATTATGTAGGTTCCTTGTCTCTTTGGGGAGGTGGTTCCCTTCTTGTAACCACCCTTAGTTCAGGCCATGATCAAAATCTTGGTTTGATAATTAATAATAAAATATACCATTCACCAATAAAAAACTATTATCATGTGGATATGCAACTCATGTGAAACATCCTTTAGGTTGTTCTCTCCTTTTAGGTATTATTTATTCTCTATTCCCATCTCTTCCTTTCGATTCATTGTCCCTTGTCCCAAACATAAACTTTTTATATCTTATAAATCTATATTTTGTTTCTACTTGAGGTTTTTTATCGTCGAAAGAATGTGATGGTTTTGAGTTCCCAATTTTATTTATGAAACCTATTCCCTGATGCAAAAATTGACTTAAGTTTTTAAACTGGTTTAATTACTTTTAAAGAACTTGGTCCATTGTTAATGGTTCACGAATATCTGCTTCTCTTACTATCTAGGGATTCAATTCCATAATTAATTTAGAGTCAAAACAGTCATCATGCAAGTATCGGGGTGTGTATTTGACAAGTCTCATGAGCTTTTCCCAATAGTCAGTTACTGATATCCCTCTTAATTCAAGATTTAAGAATTAACTAGTTTTTTACCAAATTATAATTTTGGCATTATTTAAAAAATATTAACTAATTCTAAGTTGAATTTATTAAGTCTAAACCTGTTTTTATTTTCTTGTTAGCCCACAAAGTGTAGGCTTCACCAAAAAGCAGCTATGCTCCCTAGACAACCTTCGTGATTTTAGAATAACTTTCAATTTTGAAGTCTTTTTCCATTTCATTAACCCAAGCCTCAACCCAATCTCCTAAGATTATACCATCAAATTTATGTGGATTCACCATTTTCATATCGCAAGCTAGTGTAATATCTAATTGATTTCTTACATTAGCTTATCTTTCCATTCTATCATGACTAAGTTGTTCTTGAAGAGATTTAGCAATCCTGTTATTAACGCTACTATCATGTTTTTATTCAACTTCATCCTTCCAATCCCAAGGCATTCAAACTTCATGTTTGAAACCCACTATCCCTTCTTCGTTTCCCACTATCCCAGGAATTCGTTTGGTACTATAAAATTAATTCTTTTATGTTTCACCATTGTGCTGGCAAAAGTCATATTTAGCATCAAATACTGTTAGGCAACTGAGGCCCTCAACAACTAGATTAGATTCAGTTTATTTTGAAAGTTTCATTATTAGAGTTACTCAGTTACAGGATTTCCCTAACTTGATTGTTTGAGATAGATTCAATAATAATCTACAAAGTTCTGATGATGTTTAAGTTCTGATGATGTTTGGATGAATAAACAGATATACAGATATAACCCAACGGAGTTCCTCTTTTGTGGTTCATGACAGTAAGGCAATTATGAATTGCATTCTGAGTTTTGGTTCATGTAATAATTCTCAGATTACTTATAATGTAGCATAATAAGGATATGCCGATCCATAAGGTTATTGTCTTTGTATCGGCTTGCTTGTTCATTTCAGTTGATACTATCAGACAATCGTTTCCATCTAATCATGACCTTTTTGTTTTGATATAAACATGCAAGTATTATCATTTATTCAGTATGATTTCATGCAGATCATGATGATTTCAAATGCCATAAGATGCTAACAAAATTTGGATTAAATTCCCATGCGATACTTTACAAGATGATATTCCTTATCTTGAATGGACAACAGTGACTGATATCTAGTACGACATTGATTTTACATTCTTTCTAATAGAAGATTATGCATTCTAATAGTATACAGCCGCGGCTGTTATTCATGCTCATTCATACTTTTCATGGAATAAGATCATGTTTCAGTGAAATTTCATTTGATGACGAGACTAGAAATCGGTATCAAATGACAATGCAATCATTAGCAAAAAAGATTTGCTTGCCTGTCCTTGTTGATGAGCAATGATGAATGGGATTCAATCCCTGAGAAAGTTTGAGCTGATGAAATGAAAACTCTTTGGCAATTCGATTCAATTAATGCTTAACAGTTCGATGTAATCTCCAATGACTCAATGCTGGTCCGATCATTAATTCTCAGAATCACAACTCTTCCAAATGGTAAAAAGTAACCTCCAAAATGAAGGTTGGAAGGTTTTAAAAAGACAAGGCATCCTCCAAAGGAGTGGCTCAATAAGCCAATTGAAAGCAAGAAGGGTAACTCTTTGTCACCTCAGTGGCAAGGAGGAGTTACATCGCCACATCAGATAAAAGAATGTGTGCCGCCAAGAAAAGAGATAATACATTGAATAAGAACTAATATGATGTTAACCATTTATCTTCAATTATATCATTCATGTATGTCTAAATATTATATATTTAAAATGCGTACGTGCTCATAAATACTTAGTGCCAATTTTCACATCCCACGTATACAGATTTTCAAGCTCATTGTAGATACATATATTTGCTTATTATTTCATGAAGCAAATATATGTATGTATGCACGTATGAGGTTCTATCATTTGCATATATGCACATGACAATTGGCATACAATGCACACGTCTATATATATATATATAGTCACAATAATTGCATATTCATGTATATTTTTTTAAATGGAGAGAAAGATAAGCTTGTTCCAGTAAATCTATAAAGGAGATTCTCAAGGTATTTCCTTTCATGGTGTATTAATGCAACATTCTTATTAAAGAATTTCTAATTCTTTTAATCAAACAATGAACAAGGAAAACACTTTAAACACTACCCTGACTACAGGTGACTAATGACCAACTAAAACCCAACTCCCGGTGACTAATGACACACTAAAACCCAACTCCCGGTGACTTGATGAGCACTCAGCTATAGCTTCCGACTTGGATGGTGCTTCCGACCTTTCTCCACACACCTGCTCTCTCTCTCTCTCTCTCTCTCGGATGATCTTCTCTTGCATTCGCTGGCATATGAAGAAATTAGCCATGCTTACATTTATTCCATAATAACATTTTAAACTAACATAAATCATCTAGATTATCATCCTTCTTTTAAGTTGTCAATATACAATGTTATTCATCCATGAATACTAATTTCTATAAATACATCATTAATCAATTATACCAAAAAAATTCATTTTTTTAATTAAAATTCATAATTAAATCTAATAACTTCATTACTCAGGAATCCTCATAATTAAATAACTTCATACTTCCTGTGAAACAGTTTAATAGTTATTTGAAAAGTCTACAAGGAAGAGATGTAACACTTCATAAATAGATCCTTGAAGCATAGTGGAACAAATCTATAGGGCATATTGAGAAAATGTTTGAAGCATATTGGAGCAAATTTCTGACACATTTATGAGCATCAAGGCGGGGTTAGGCCCACTTCTAGCTCATGGGAGCAAAAAGGTGGGTTTAGGCCCTCTTTCTGGCTCTGAGTGGCTTATGAACAGCAAGGCGGGTTAGGCCCACTTCTCGGTTCATGGGAGCAGAAAGCGCGGGGTTAGGCTCCCATCCTGACTCATGGGAGCAGAAAGGCAGGGTTAGACCCCCTTTCTGGGTATAAGTGGCTTATGAGCAGCAAGGTTGGGTTAGGCCCCCTTCCCAGCTCATGGGAGCAGAAAGGCAAGGTTAGGACCTCTTTCTGGCTCTAAGTGGCTTATGAGCAGCAAGGAGGGGTTAGGCCCCCTTCCCAGCTCATGGGAGCAAAAGGCGGGGTTAAGTGCTCTTTTTGGCTCTAAGTGGCTTATGAGTAGCAAGGCGGGGTTAGGCTCATGGTAGGAGAAAGGTGGGGTTAGGCTCTCTTTCTAGCTCTAAGTGGTTTATGATCAGCAAGGTGGAATTAGGTCCCCTTCCCAACTTATGAGAGTAGTAAATTGGGATCAGGCCCCCTTCTTGGCTCCTAACAAACCCTTTGATACACATGCGGCATGCCTGTTGCAGATCCAAATATTTCTTTCTTTCTTCTTTAATCCTGCAAGCCTGCGGGGTAAAAATAAATTAATGGATGCATTCTAGTCAATGAGAAGGGATCTAACTGTTGAAGTTCTGATAGCTACGATAAAGATTATTCATTCATATGATGGCGCTCTAGTTCCTTGGTTCTGTTCTAAAGTAGCTTCATCTTCTTTTCAAGAGTCTTTTGGCTCTCAGCTGTTTTTATTTCATCCAGCTTTGAGACTCGACTGGGCTTTCTTATCGCGTTGAGGATGCTTTTCTTATCAGCGCTTTCTACCTTATTTCTGTCTTTCATATTTTATCACCGCAGGATATGATGACTCAGCATCGTGATTGTTTTGGCACTGAGTGTGTTTCGGTTGGCATTGTGAATTACCTGGCATCGTGCATATAATGTTTGGCATCATGTATGACATGTAATTGTGCGTGTGATGACTTAGCTTCACACACGATTTGTCAAGGCATATTCTTGCATCGAGAGTTATGTATCGTCAATTCGCGCCATTGTATATTGCCGTTGGCTTTTGTCTTCCCTTCCGAAAATGTCTTAATATTGCCGGTTTCATTATAATGTCTGTCTCTTTGTATTTCATGAGAAGACTCTTCAAATGCCTTAAGATTTTATTCAAGTGGTGCGACAGAGGTTCATTATGATATACACAGCATTTTTCAGCAGCGGTTTAAAAAAAAGGTCCTCCTGGTTTACTTCTTCGATACTATTTTCTATTGTATTGATTTTATCAGTGAGTAGCATGAGTTCTGAGATTGATTTGTATTTGATCTGAATAAGATCATTATTATCTCATAATTCCTTCTGCTGTATTCGTATCTGAGAGATGTGTACATTTTCTTTGATGATTATTCTGTATTCAAGAGATTAAAAGGCTTATTGATTGATTGATCAGAGAGCTCAATCATAAGCAAGAAGTTTATTGTAGTTGTTTGAAGAACTCAATGAAGGGTATATTTTGGGTGTGGCTGAGTTTTTCCCTCGAGTAGGAGGGTTTTCCCAGGGTAAATCTGTGTCTGGTTTTCTTGTGCTTTGCTGTTAAAGGTTCTGATTATTGCATTTATAATATTCTGGTTCAAAACTTAACACTAACAATCTTGGGATTCGTAGCTCGAAAGCCAATATAGATTTGAGAGGGGCCCCTCTGGCACTATCGTCGTGGGCTTGATACGGTTCGGGAATTCATTAATGGCTTGGGTGAGAGACGATAATGCATTTCTTGTTGATTGCAGCTGTGTATTTGTGTGTATGCTCTGTGTCTGCATATATTTATGTGTATACTTTGTGTTTTTATGTGTATGCTTTGTGTCTGCATATTTATGTTTATACTTTGTGTTTTTATGTGTATGCTCTGTCTTTGGTTCATACCTGACGTGTTTCCAGCAATGATAACTGTAAACATATTCCTATCGTCACGAGATTTCTATCTTTGGTTAATTTGTCTAATCAAATCAAAGGAGAAAACATGTGTCTTAATTCAAATCTACAACCTATGAGAATGTTAAGAGTAGCATAGCAAAAGGTACATTACGATATAGAATCCATGATCATTCAACTATTGCTTGAGGACAAATAATTTTGGGAAGGGCAGATCATGACCCTGTCCTAGGAAGAGAAATCAAACTGGTCCAGTGATCCAAGTATCAACATACAAAAAACAGCGATCATTCAACAAACAGTGTCCCATATAATTAAGGCATCAATTATCATAAAGACAGCAATTTAATTAATAATTAAAGACAACAGTTAACAAATAATTAAGTCATTTGCTAAATTGGTTGTGAATAGATGCCACTCTTCAAGAAAGGAGGGCCACCTAAGTGGACACCACCTTTCAGCGATAAGAGAAGGTTTGAGAATAGGAGACTTTGGATTGAAGAGGGCATCAAACCAGGAAGTAGTTATCTCAAGAAACATTGATCCATCAAGGAATCATTTTCAAAGGGACAACAAACATTATAAGAGAGTAGACAATATTCAGTGATCCAATTGATTTAATATCTAAAGCTAGCCATAATCTTCTCTAGTATACAGTCCCTGTATTACAATGTATAAACCAGTCAAATTCTCCTTACGGGCCCAAAACTACCACAAAATTGGAATATTGGGTTCAAATAATATCCGGCATAATGTGGTGTCTCATGAAGCCTGCTTATCCCATCCCAAGTCTATGATGTCCCAAATGAGTATTTGCCGACCATGTGGCCATACAAACCTTTAACTGTCTTCTTGGTCAAGTCCATGCCCTTTATAGACATAGCCTGTTGTGGGACCATATGAAGCAGCCTATAGAAGATTAATTAAAGGCTTATGCCTATTACTAAACTATCTTAAGCTATAGGTCAAGAAAAATACAATATTGTAAATATGAAATTTGTAAAATTAGGAAAAAAACAGTATCAAACTCCAGAATCTTCTTGCCTGGAACCCAATAGTTTGCAGCATCATGTATGTGCTCTACAATGCCAACTCAAGTGTTGGTTTGGAAATGAGAGGGTAATAGTGAATGAAATGAATGAACTTAAGACTTAGATTAATAATTCATTCCATATTCCAATCTGCTATTCTAATACTCGAGTTTGATATAGACTTATGAATTGGATCCATGTATGATGTAAAGAAACCAAACGAATTTGTTGTGTTATCTGTTTGTGTGAAATGAAAGCATAAAGGATCACTTGTGCATTTTACATCACGAGTGATCATTTCATCAGATCTAGGTCAAGAAAAAAAAGACAAAATTAAGGAATGTAAAATTTGTAAATATAGTAAATGGAGAGAAAAGGATCTGCTCCTAGAATATCTTTGCTTGGTAACCAATACAGAAGCATCGGGTACCTGCTTTACACTGTTAACCTGGGTTTGGATTGGAAATGATAGATTTAGATTGAACAATATGAATGATATTAGGTACAGAATGATTTCCTACTCCAATCAGCTAGTTTGATACTTGATCTTGATGTAGACTTACGAAATGGATCTATGAATGATATAAAGAAACAAAAGGAATTATTTGCATTATCTAGGTGTATGAAATGGAAGTAAAAAGGATCACTTAGGTATTTACTATTTTAATAAAACAAGTGACTTTTTTATCAATTTGTTGAATTTCTGTTTGTTTCTTTTGCTTCTTTTTCCTTATTCTAGGAAGATTTGTGAGTCTGCTTGTTGGAATTTGTAAGTCTGCAGAAACTTGCCAGTTTCAGAGACTCGTGACTCCCCACAGGCAGACTTGCAGAGTTTGCAAGTTGCAATTGTTTGGCTTGGAGGACCGTGCTCAACTTGTGACCTGGCAAGTTCATGTCAAGATTTACCAATTCTAATGTCTATGCATACAACTGAATAGAAGAGAGATTTAAACATAGCATTGTGGTAGAGTACTAATGCTTATTTTACTTGCAACTTGATAAGTTTCGATAGCTAAATCACTTTCTAAATGAATTTTTAACAATTTCAATATTAAGAATAACAGTGAAGTTTACTGTAGATGTGGTTTGAAGGAAAAATTGCCAACGTGAATGTGCTTCTGAAAAAAGAAATTCATAGAATATAGACTATGAGGTGTTCTTTGAGTTGGAAGCTCTTGAGAGAAAAAAAACTGATGGATGGATAAAAAGTAAAAGCTGATACTGATTTAAATTGGAACTATTTATTTTATATCTTACATTCAGTGATATGAGAGAGAGAAGCTAATTGTATTGAAATTAGTTGTACCTTGTTATCTTGTTATTTAGTAAAAGGCCTTTGTTATCATTTCATATTTCTAGATCTTCTGGATCGTGGCTGGAGAAGATCTGGTGCGTTTCTTTACAAACCTGAAATGGAAAGGACATGCTGTCCCCCTTACACAATTCGGCTCAATGTAGATTCATTTGTTCCATCTAAAGAGCAAACACGTGTCTGCCGGCGGATGCAAAGGTATAAAATTGCAACTTTCCTGAGATAAATTTAGTGAGATCTACTAGTTTTGTGTAAGTGATTGTGATCCTTTTCAAGCACTTCAATATTAGTGACTATCCTTCAACTCGTTTTGTTTGTTGCCAAGAATGTAATTTGCACTTATAACCTCCAGGTTTTTGGATGGATCATATGATGGACCAAGGACTGTAGGAAACATGCACAAAGAAAATGCTATTACTCCTGGAAGATTATGCAGTTCAACCTTAAATATGTCTGCAAAAGCAGAAATGCAGGGAACTTCTGTGTCTCCTAAGGTATCATCAGATGTACAAAATTCAAAGACATCTGAAATAGACGAAGAGGCAATATATATATCAAGGAAGATTGATGATCTAGTCAATGCTTGTGTAGAAACTGAGGAACTTCCTGCTGGTGTTAACTTCCCCAAGGCAGCTGCGAAAAAAGTGACAGTCCAGAGGAAGATGAAATTGAAAGAAACTTTTAAAGACTTAAAATTCTCTAGTAGTATTTCATTTCAAATTGCAGCCATCCTGAATAACATGAAGCTGCCAGAGAAGTTGAAGAGTGCATCTGAAGTTTTGGAGCATGGCCAAGGTCAGCAAGAGAGATCAAGAGAAGTTTCTCCTATAATTGTAGCAGAGAAATTGGCTTCCAAGCTAGAAACATTTGGAGGGCTTCCTGGTTATCTTATACAGGCCTGTAATGGTTATCTCAATTTTTTTTCTTGCAATGGAATGCAAGATTTGGAACAAAGTTTTCTTGGCAAAACATCTGCAGTAAAGCCATGTCCTGCTCTTTCAACAAGGAAAACCAAAGTTGATGAGAAAAGATCTGTGTCTTGTGATGACCATCAAAATTCTGAGAAGCATGAAAGACACAGACTGGAGATTCGTTTGAATAGATCATCATTTGATCTTCAAGAGTTTGCCTTGTACAAGAAGTATCAAATAAAGGTGCATAATGATAGACCACAGGATGTTGAGGAAAAATCTTACAAAAGATTTCTTGTAGACACTCCTTTAGTTTATGTTCCAGCAACCAATGACAATACTGTTCCAACTTGTGGCTTTGGTTCATTTCACCAGCAATACTTGATTGATGGGCAATTGGTTGCTGTTGGTGTGGTTGATATATTACCTAAATGCCTTTCAAGCAAGTACCTGTTTTGGGATCCAGACTTCTCATTTTTATCACTTGGGAAGTATTCAGCTCTACAAGAAATAAAATGGGTGCAGGAGGTGCAAAAGATCTGCCCTTCTCTACAGTATTATTATCTTGGTTACTACATTCATTCTTGTCCTAAAATGAGATACAAAGCAGCATATAATCCCTCAGAACTGTTGTGTCCTGTTCGCTATCAGTAAGTTCTGTTACTTTTACTTGTCCGAATTAAATTAAGCTCCTTTTTTTATTACCCTCTTTCCTAATAAGTTAAGAGTGTTTATGCCTTTAAGTTCTATTTTTAATACTTTTAGTTCTGTTCTGTTCACAGCTTCATCCCTGCTGTCAAAACTGCTTTAGAAAATATAAAAAGATTTGAGTAGTTTCAATGTCTTGAAGAAGCTTACTAAACAACAGTCAAGATTAATTGAACAGTTAACAAGATTTTCCATTAATAAGGAATCCCTTTGAAAAGCCTTTGTCTGCATAAAACCACATGTTGACTACTGTTGATCCCCATTTAGATCAACAAGTCTTGTCTTTTCGGGCACGTTATATCCTGTCCTGTCCAAATCAGGTTAAGACTGTTAATTTCTTAAATTCTATTTGTTAATGCTTTCAGGTTGTT
Source organism: Thuja plicata (assembly GCA_018584345.1). NCBI lineage: Eukaryota > Viridiplantae > Streptophyta > Pinopsida > Cupressales > Cupressaceae > Thuja > Thuja plicata. The sequence goes on along the minus strand of MU226070.1, from coordinate 571,103 downwards.
CCTTTTAATGCCTCCATCTTTATTGCTGACATTAATCCTTCAGACAGCCCAGAAGCTGCTTTGGATAATATAAATGATGAAAGCTTTAGTAGCTTCAATCTCTTGAAGAAGCATACCAACCAGTGATCAAGGTTAAGGAAATTTTAGCAAGATTTGCCTTAAATGAAAAAGCTCTTTGAAAAGCCTTTGTTTGCATTGTTTCTCTGTGATGTGTCCCTCTAAGAATCACAGCATTTCTGGGGTGGGTATATCTTGTGACAGGGACAAAATCGCCCCCGTCACCCCCCCACCACTGCCTGCAAGGTGGAATGTCCCTGAGATTTTCCTGCAGTGGCCCCCCTTGCCGGAAGCAATAGCCCCCCCTGCCTGAACAACCACTATATCAATTTTGTGTTTAGAACATTCTGAAGAAAACTGAACAATTTTTGGGGTGATTGTCTTCTGCAATTGAGCAAATTTGTTTCTCTTATATTTTACATGGTAGTTGGCTCTGCACCTCTTGCAGTGTATAGCAATAATATCATAAACTCTCCTTGTACTTATATGTTTGGTTCACCAATGATATCATACAGTCAGCACTTTTTACTGCTTTAACAACTATGCAGAGAAGTATGACAAATTTATGGTAATTATAACAGCACATATCAAACAACTACAAATGCAAACAGCAGCAATAAATGATGTTTCGATACTTAAAAGGGTGATTTTTTATGGTATCTTTTGAAACTAATATTTACCATAGTTAGATTAAACCAAAGCATCTTCACCATCTTAATGATCCTTAGTTAACTTGGCGCACAACTATCCTATGAGCACGTAAGTACCTTGTGAGCTTTCTGCACATGATGCCAATGGATGCTGTTTACTACTGTATCATATATTTCGATTGGAATTTCTTATACATATTTTTATAACTAGTTTTTCAAGTGCTATGTTATATTTGTGTCACCATCTCCTCACTGTCCCCAAATTTTGGTCCATTCCCAAAACCTGTCGCTGTGCTCCCCATCTCTCCATTCTGAAACTGCGGAACAGAGGCTTACTGCCAAATGTTACATTAACTGCCATTTCATACCAACCATATGTTTCTTTTCATGCCCAAAAAACCCATATGCA
>MU226070.1:548042-568602 GCA_018584345.1 Thuja plicata | reverse complement strand
GGCAAAGATCTATTTTCAGAAAGTGCTTTATACAGTTCAATATGCATATAAAAATTGTGCATTCAGGGTTCACTACTAGAGTTTAAGACTTGCCAGTCTTTTACTTTTTGATGATCTCTAGCACTGAGCTCTATCATCAATCACATGTTATCGGTGATTCTCCCATTCTAATCAGTATTATGTGCAAGATCAAAGTATAAAGCAGGGTATTCCACTTTCGTCAAGTCAAATTGATCCTGAGTGCCTTTTGGGAATTGTGAAAAAAGTGGATTAATTGAGAATATTTTTTTTAAATCTATAATTTAGTAGACAAAGATGCCAATAATAATGTTATGAGCTGTCTAGTGAGGCTGTCTTATATGTGAAAGGAGCAGGATCCATCACATTGGTTATGCAGAAACTTGTACTCTGACCAAACACTTGTCTTCAAATAATAAACAACTCCGTATCTGAGACTCTGTATTTGATTTGTAAATCACAAGGAGCTCAATTTATGCTTTGTAATGTTTGTCTTTCGATAACATCTATTGAAAATTGGAATGTTATGAGCTCTATCCAGAAGTTTTGTGAAAATGCCATAAATTACATCGATGTTTTTTTTAACTCTAATGCTAATACCTTTCTTTGATGAAGAGTAGAAACAACAAAACTTACGTAAGGGGAGATGACCAAGTAGTTTAGGGTGGTCCAATACTTTGAGCGGTAATTGTATTGGGCATGAAAGCACCATTCCTTTTGACTTTAAACTATTAGTTGTGACTTTCATTTATGGTTAACTAAATGACAAGTACATCTTGCAATAAGTCCCATAAAAAGATTGGCAATATGTGATGAGGCAAGTGCTTTCTAATGGGGTTATTGTTGTTTGATGTTGTAACATGTTCCTTGATTGATAGGTAAATTTACTAAGGTAAGCTTACGCGGGTCTATTTTTCAAATACATAATGTTGAAGGAAAACGGTTTGTAAGTAATGGGGTTTATTTCAATGGTCGTGGGACACCTTGAATGATCAGAGTGTAATATTAATTGATCTTTTATATCCTCACCTCATACATGAAAATGTCTTTCCTTAATTTTTCAACAAAGATTATGGCGACTTTCTAATATTTATGTCAATTTTAATTTCTCAATTTTTTTCAGTGTGGATTAAAATAATCAAATATTGTGTTAGTTAAATTATTTTTAAAAGAATATAAATCAGAAGTACTAATAATCAAATCTAAATTGGTTTGGTTTTTGTCGAAGTGAATTATCAAGTCTTATCATGGGATATCTTGAGTCTCGTATATATAATTTATGAATTATACAAGTCAAATAGTTTAATCTTTTTTATTAGATAAAGTACTTTTGATTGGAGTCATCAGCTGATTTAAAGGGAAATGATATATCAAGATTAGCCAATGAAAATTGAAAGATCCCAAATCCTTTATGACATTAGAACACAAATAGGCTTGACTATTGTCATCCAGAGAGAGCTAGGCATTAGGATTCTAAATAGTAATCGAGAGAGTGGTTTAGAGCTATTGGGATTCTATTCATTTGTTGCAAAATATTGGGTTTAGAGCTTAGGGTTTAGGGACACAGGGAGGAACCTAGCACTAAAATCCAGAGTTGGCTATGTTGGATAGAATCATTGGGCATCCAAGTTTGAAGGTGATAGAAGCTTGAGAGATGGGTGAAAATGGGATATGGAAGCTCTGCAAAACTGTCTCTTGAATATCTAGCTCAAACTAGTAGGACATGGCCTCTGGGCACTCTAGTTGTATAACTTGTCTGTAACTTTCCTATTATTGGTTCTACGTCCATGCACACACAAAAAATGGGAAAATAGTTATATCTTATAGGGGTGTGTCTATGCCAAACCCTGTGTTAGTGTTCCCATTTCCACATTGGTTATGATAATATAGGACGTGTCCACTTGCAAGAATAGAGGTTAAACCAATTATGAATGCTAGAATGACAAGATCTTACCTTTGGAGTGAAACCCTCTTAATGAATCTCATACAAGGCTTGCTCATGAAATCTTGCAACATGTTAGTACATGCTCATAACATGAAATACCATATTATACTTGATTAGTAATTGTTGTAGAAAAAATGAATGCTCAATCGAATTGCTTGATTGTTGTCTTCTTGAATGTGCTTGATTGATTAGAATTAGGTGCTCGAATGTGCTAGATTCATTAGACTTTTGAAATGGGAAGGGGAGTTGTCTCTATATGTAACTTACACCTTTTTTGAATAACCTTTTGGGATGTGTAGACAAACCAAAGCTGAATCATACAAATTTGTAATGTCCCCTAGTGGGGCTTACTCTATTTTGCCCAAGAGTTCCCAAATATGGTAATAGAGTATATTTAGGAAATGCAAATTGACAACTTCAAGTCATTATTGAGACCTTGCAACCAAATTAGTTATCATTATGAAAAGATGAAGAAACATATAACTGATAATATTATAAAGAGAATCCCAATCATCATTGTAAATTATATAATGTGCACATGGGAATTTAATAATATTTTCCCTAACAACCTATCCTCATGAATCCCTTGGAAAAACATGCAAGGCACCTCAAGCTTAGTCCTTTCCATCAAGCCCTAGAGCAAAAAATGACACCCACCATTCGACCTCCTAGCCCCACCAAGGGTTGCATGGAACTTATGAGCTACTTGCATCCCTTATTATGTATTCCAACCTATCTTCCATAATGAGATAGTTTGTTGATTAAAGTATTAGTCTTACGTATGTAATCTCTCTCTCTTTCTCTCTCTAACAAATCAACAAGACAAGTCTTTTATGCATTAGGTCTCTCTCTCTCTGAAGTCCTTTATGCATTAGGTATCATACCAAACACCTATCAAAGTCTGATGACTCCTTTGATGAGTTCTGAAACCATATTATTGTATGAAAATGCAGTTTGCTTATATAAGAGATGATATGATCTAAATTCCTTAAATTACTTGATGATTTCCTTTAATTGCCGATTTACAATGTATACCCCTCAAGGTGAGTAGTCACCCCCGTGGCTATGGTCACTACTCTTCCCAACTAGCATCTCTGCCAACCTGCCCATTACCCCTCTGTTATGAAACGACGTTGCTAATTCACATTAACTAATTAGATCGTCGACTCCAAGTTGATGTCTCTTGTTCAAAGCAAGGGATATAACATAATGTAACTACTTGATTATGAGGTTTATTAAGAAGACATTTTCCCGATTCATAGATGTATATCGAATTTAAGCATTTTGATTCACTTCAGCGAACAGATGGAGTATGTATCCTGATAGGGGCAATGGCATTTTCCCCTTCTCGAGATTGTTTGTTCTCATGTAATGATTTAATGATTATGGAGTCTGATTTGTAATCCATCTTTCGTTGTGCTATTCTGATATTATCATAAATTGTAGATTTGAATAAAGACATACATGTTTTTTCCTTTATTTCAAATGTGAGTTATATCCAATAGTTGGGAACTGGAAAGGTTTAATTTAAGATAAGTTTTCTTTCATCTTCTAAAGAAAAGGATCATGATCATCTTGGAATAGTGTCAATTGTATTAAAAAAAACTAACTAGGTTGGTCATATGTTTGTTGATTGGATGTCTTTCTAAGTCGAAGCGAGGGCAATTCTTCCCACATATTAAGATGAGGATTAAAAGTATGGCACACATCCATGTAATGTTTAATGATGATGTTTTCCCTTTAGTTGATAGGATGGTGGGAAGAAGACATAGGGAGACCAACAATGAAGTCCATAGATATAGTATCCCACTTCCACTCGGCAATATCGTGTGGCTACAGGAGCCCATCTGGATGACTATGCTCTACCTTCACTCTTTGGCACTCTAGACATCTAGCAACTATGTTGGCAATCTACAATCTCATGCTCGACCAATGATACAACTGTCTCAAATTGGCATGCAACTTCTTAACTCCCAGATGAGTTGCATAAGGTGCTCTGTGAGCCTCAAGCATAATAAACTCTCGAAGTAACCCATAGAAGGTACATAGGTGCGTCCCCTATGACATAGAAGTCCATCAGAATCTAAATAATACTCTGCAAATCTCCCCTCAAGGGGTCTCTGAGAATGGATAAACTAACAAACCTCCATAAATAATCCATCCTCTGGCAAGTGATGCAAAATGTGCTCCCTCAAATCTTTACTAGAAGTCATAGATGAGAGCTCATGTCACCTCCTACTCAAGGCATCTGCAACTACATTCTCCTTCCCTTTGATGTAATGAACATCAAAATCATACTCACACAAAAAATCCATCCATCTCCTCTGCCTAGCATTAAGATTAGGCTGTGTAAAGATATATTGTAGGCTCTGGTGATCTAAATGAAGCTCAAATTAGTGACCTAGAAGGAACTGTTGCCATCTCACTAAGGAATGAACCACCATTGCAAGTTCTAGTTCATGAGTAGGATAATTAAGCTCATGATTCTTTAGCTTCCTAGACTCGAAAGCTATAGGGAAACCCACCTACATAAGGACTTCTCCAAAACCATCCAGTGAAGCATCCATACATACAACAAAATCTGTCGAAGGATCTGGCACTGCTAAAATTGGTGCGCTAGTGAGGGCTCTCTTGAGCTCCTAGAAAGCTCTCTCACACTTCTCTGTCCATTCATACTTCTTCCCCTTTCTCTGAAGGGAGGTGATGGGATGAGCTACTCTAGAAAACCCTACCATGAAGCATCTGTAATATCCTACTAAGCCGATAAAAATTATGACCTTAGTGACACTGGTAGGTGCTAGCCAATCCATAATGAATCTAATCTTTGATGTGTCTATATAGATCCCATCGCCGGATATAACATGACCAAGATAATGCACCTTGGGTCTAAAGAAGGAACACTTTGAAAAGCTGCCATATAGCTGATTCTCTCTCAAATGCTGTAGAACCTATCTCAGATGCTCCTCATGCTCCTCCTCATTGCGAGAATATATCCGAATGTCATCAAGGAACACTACCATAAATTTATCCAAGAGTGTACGAAATAATCTATTCATGAGGCTCATGAACATAGCTGGAGCATTCATGAGGCCAAATGACACTATTGTGAACTCATAATGGCCATACCTCATACAAAAAGAAGTCTTTTAGATATCACTTTCCACAATCCATAACTGAAGGTACCCTGACTTCAAATCTATCTTTGAGAACACTCGGGCACCCTGCAAATAATCAAACAAATCATCGATCCTAGGGAGTGGGTATCGGTTCTTAATTGTTACTTTAATCAACTGTCGATAATCAATGCACAATCTAAGGGATCCATCCTTCTTCTTCAAAAAAATCACTAGTGCACCCCAAGGTGATACACTAGGTTGTATATTCCCTTTCTCCAAGAGCTCTTCTAATTGAATCTTGAGCTCATTAAGCTCATGTGTGGTCATCCTGTAAGGTGCTCTAGATACGGGCTCAGCTCCTGGTATAAGGTCTATGTGAAAATCAACTACCCTAGGTGGAGGCATACCAGATAGCTCGATAGGAAATACATCTGCAAATTCTTGAAGAATAGGATAATCCTCGAGTGAAGGCTCCCCCTCTAAATCCTCCTCTCTATCACTAATGGTGATGAAAAATAACTGACATCCCTTCTGCACGCACCGCCTAAGCTGCATAGTGAAAATCATGTGAAGGGATATGGGTCTTTGTACCCCAAATATCACCATAGAAGTACCATGATCATCAACACACTCAACCCTCTTCTGACAATAATCCATCTTGGCGTTATGGGAATATAGACAATCCATGCCAAGGACTACATCATAAGAACCTAGAGGGGTAATGCAGAGACCAGTCATCGTGATTAAGTCTCCAATCTAAATCTGACAACTGTGAACTAAGGAACTAACATACACTCTAGCTCCTGAAGCTAACTTGACCTCCCAATCGACATCCTGTCTAACTACCACCAACCCACAATGCTCCACTACATAGGGATATATAAAGGAGTCTGTGGCTCCTGAATCAAACAAGATAGAAACACTGATACCCTAAATCATACCTATGGCCTCTATGATCATGGCTTAGTGCCCGGCCTGGCGGTTATCAACCCCTGCAAAAAATCTATGGGATCTACCCATATCTCCAATTGTAGGCTCTGAGGTAGCCCCCTCTGACCACTGGCTGACTGTCCCTGTGGGCACTCTCTCACTATATGACCCATACCACCACAAGTGTAACATGTCCCTCAGGTCTGAATCTGTACTCCCTGTGTCCTAGGCTGTTGTGACCCTCTAGTCCTACTAGAACCATTGTATCCACCCCTAGAGGACTGCTGACTCCTAGCCAGCTGTGCCTGAGGGGTCTGTGTCCTCTGATCATGTCTAGGACCCTGAGAATGCCACTATTTGGGCTTAGAGGCCTGATAACCCTGTGAAGGCCTCTGTCTAGAATCCTGCTGAGATCTCTGCTACTGAGACTATTGACCCTTAAAGGATCCTACTGAGTGATTCTATTCCCTTTCCAAGGGGGTCTCTACTGTCCTGATTGCTGGGAAGAGGGGTTTCAGTGCTATGATTGATCTCAGGACTCCTATTTAGTATAGATGTCCTCAGCTACAAGTGCCATCTCAACTATCTCTCTGAATGTGGTAGGAAAGGCTAGGTGTACTGTGCCCTAAAGAGACATATTAAGTTGCTTAATGAAACAGTGGATATGCAGTTTCTCATCCTTCATGTAATCAACATATGGAAGGATCTCGAGAAACTGACTCTCATAGTGAGCCACTGTGAGGCCTCTCTACTGGAGATCATGGAACTCCTCTATCTATCTCTATCTGAAATGCTCAGAGAGGTATCTCTCTCAAAAATGGGCCACAAAAGTCTCCCAAGTGAGTGTGTCAATACTCACTCCACCTATGGACACCTCCTGCTACCACCAAGTGGAAGCCTTATCTCATAGGAGATGGACTGCAAGTTGTACCTTTAGATTACTCCCATAAGGGCACAATCCAAAACATCATTGTAAACTCTGTAACCAGGCCTCTACTACTGATCTGTCAGTGGATCCCAAAAACAAGGGTGGCTAGAGTCGTAATAACTCTCAAATCTCATCTCCAACATCTCTAGGGGGTCTCTCTCTGGCACGTATCTCATGATCACATGGTATTACAACTTGATGAACTGACTCACCCTCATGATCATGATGACCCTCAACAGACCTTGGTGGGGGACTCCTACTTCTCTCTCCTCTAACTGCTCTATCATCTTCTAAAATATGTGCTTCCCTTTTAGGAATATACTGTTGAACTATGGGTGGTAGTCTCTGCTGAATTACCCCAATCAAATTTTGGAGAACATCCAAAATATCTTGATTAGGGTTCTGATGTGGTGGAGGTGGTGGAGGTGGTGGATCCTCCTATTTTGCCCCAACATTTGCATCTCTACGACCTCTACCTCGTTAGGCAGCTCATGCAACAACAGGCATCCTACACAATTATTTAAGTTTAAATGAGTTGAAACGTAATGGGTTAGGTTCATAGTGTCAAAACATGGCTTTGATACCAAAATATCATACCCAAAACTAGGGAAAACACAGGCAAATTTTTTTTTTAACACAAGTACATACAACTATCAATAGATGAGTTCAGGAAAGATGATAACATGGTGAAGTTAGCCTTCGAGTTGCAAGGTATATTCATAGATTGAATTAGGGTTGCGCCACACACAGATGCAGAGTTGGAGCATCAACTTGTTACACAGGTTACATGAACTCTTGGGTCAGGTTGAATTAACTATGGTTTTATGTTTAACCACATGTAGTATCATGATGGTAATTTAATTGTTAATAACATATGTTGAATTAGGTTTACCTAGCAATTACTTTAATTCTTAACCTAGATTACAACTTTATCCATTTAGATCTAGTACTAATTCCCTTTCAACCTTATCTACTTACGACATTTAAAGTAGCCTTTAGACATGATCCTCGGTCAATCAAGTTTACTAAACAAAAACCATTTCAACCCTAAAACATTTGAAAGTCGGTTAATTAACCTTATCTGCATAACATCTATAAACAACCCCAATATAACTATCTCACACACATTAGTTAAATAATAAAAGAGAACTAAATTAATAACAAGGATTAATATGCATAACCTTTCTTAATTATCTATCTATCCTTGAATCCACTTGAACATATATATTAAATTATCCACTAATATGAGGACTAATTAAATTCTACTCTCCTTTTAAAAAAAAAAAATATACATGAAACATTTACCATTTATCATAATAACAAACTCACTATACAAAAATAAACTACTAATTAAAATCTAATAATCAAAATCTAATCTAATTCCTAACCTATTAATATCAATTTTAATTAAATTCTCCCCTTTTAAAAGAACACATGCAACCATAGTCCATTAATCCCCTAATAGAAATTAAATTAACCTCTAATAAAATAATTAAATTAACCTCTAGTAGAAAATTAAATTAACCTCTAACCCTTTTGAACACCTAAGCAACATATTTCAATTTAATAATAATAAAATTAAATTAACAACTAACTAATATTAATGATTCATTTTAAATAATTAACCATTGTATAAAATAGACTATTATTCTAAAAAGTTGATTTCATACTAATTAAATCTAAATATGTTAAAAAAAATTCTATTAATTATTAATCCTAATCAACTAAACTAACTAACCCTACTAATATAAACCTATCTACCTACCCATCTTTCACATCACCCCCTATCCCCAAGGCCCACTTGCCAAGTGGGTGGGGTGATAGAAATCCCAACCCTACCTAAAGCTTGCATGAGTTTTATGCAAGTAGAGCCTTTTTGAAACAAAGGCATTCACATGTTTCAAGGTGGAGGTGGGGACTACCTCAAGGTTTCCCCATTTCAATGCAGCAAGAAGGTACCTAAGCATGTGTAGGTGGGAGACATGTCAGTCATGTTGTAAGTTTTATGTCAGGTCCAAAACAAATGAAGGCAAGGATATTACACATGGAATGGGAGAGATTGGTCTTAGGGAAAAGGAATTAATACCATGTCAGCCCCCACATCCTATGCATGGTGGTTAAAAAGCAAGGAAGGAGTATGTGGGTGGGACCCATGAGGATGCAATCAAAAGTGAAGATCTCTGCATTAATATCATTTTTCTTTTTTTTTGTTTATTTAATGTGACTTCTGCCACTACATACCTGCGCCCATTTATGGGGAGGGAAATGTTAAACAAGTTATTCTAGGAAGACTTTTATTAATCTAGAAATTAGTAAATAATAACAAGGTTATGTTAGGGAGTTATAATACTAACTCTAATTAGGAAGAGCATCTTGGGAAGTGAATATTCTCTGTGGAAAAGAGAATTATTTTCCTTCCCATATAAATTCCAGAGAGCATTTTTGCTCTAAAAATCTGGGAAGTGTCATGGGTATATTTGGTTTTAGCTTCTATCATTGATATTATTGATTTTATTATAGGAGTAGTTAATTGTATGCAATTAAATTATTTTATTAGTGCAATACACTAAGTGAACTATAAATTGAATATTAGTATTAGTTGATTTTTACATTAATATACTAACTTGTTTGATTTACTATTTGTTATCAAGTTTATCTTCCCTTCTCAAGAATTGAGGTTACAATGAAAATTTTAAGGTAGAGTGTTGAACCTATTGAAATGGAATATAGATTTCCAAAGGAAGAATGGAATGTTTTTAACTTGAAAATTTACAATCAAATACATTATAGAGATTACAAGATTCATAAATCCACAAGATTTTATATGCAATGAAAACTATTACATTGCCTTTCTTTTCAATATTGGACATTACAACACTTAACAAGAAATGAATCTCAATACAAAAGAGTAACCATACCACATTAAATTTCTCTTACACAACTACACCAAAATAGAGATTTTTCTCCCAATCTTTTTCACAATCATCTTGACTTCAAAACTTGCAAATACATGAGGAGAATCATAGGAAGCTCACCTCCCATCCCAGGTCTCAAGGAGACCACCCTTGAGCTAGGAGAATCGGTAGCCAATGGGTGATAATCACACATCCACATACATGAATAATACAACAAAGAACACCCTCCCAAGGCTCACACAAATGGATTCACCATGAACCCATAACAAAGGGTGAAGGTGGATTTTCATATAGGAGAATGAAAAAATAATACATTCAAATAACATCCCTCTTCAAGGCTAAAACCACATACATCTTTTCATCCAATCTTCTCCTTATCTCCCCCAAAATTAGGATCAAATACAATGGCATACAAGGGCCCATACACTGTATTTTTTCCCTCTTCTCTCCATGAGAAGAGACTCTACACTATAATGAAATCCAACTAACCTCTTTCCTATACATGGCCACTTCTTCCCTATCCAAGGGCGAGTAATGCCATCACACCCTTCACAAAACTCCCATATTCAAAATAAAGATAAAACCATAAGCAAGAATTCAAACCCAAAATCCCATTCCCTTACATAACAACAATACAAATACATTTCACATATTCAAGAGAATGAAAATAATATACAAATCTACTTGCAATAAAATAAAGCACTTTCATGGAAATAGAGACCAACCTTCACAATGTGTTATGGCAAATGAATTTTGAGAAGAGCCCAATCCCTTATCCTTTTTCCATCCAAACCCTAATGTCTCTAAAAGTAGAGAGTGGGTGAACACCCACTAACTCTACCAAGGGTCTCTAAAAATACCTCCAACTTTTACCCACCCACCAACATTAAATTCAGATTTGACCCTAAAGTCATTTGGCTTTTCCTTGTCCCCTATCATAAATGTCAGATTGGAAAGGAGTGTGGGTTTTGGTAAAAGGTCAAGACTTACTCCATTTTCAAAGCATGTGAAAAATGGGTCACCAAGGTCACTAAGGGATTTTATATGTGTTAAAAACATTCTTAACCCATACCCTTATCACTAAGGTACTAGGATTTTGTTAAATTTGACCCTTAGGACCTCTTTTTGGCCTCTAGAAGTGGCTAGAAAATAATTAAATCTAAATGATCAAATTGATGGAAATTTACAAGTATCTCCAACAAGGGGTTTAATTAGGTTCCTAATGAATCAGTTAGGCTTAGGTTTACATTGCCAACCTTAGTGTACATGTCATTACATAAACACATAACGAGTGTCAAGTGACACTATAAAATGACATAATACAATATTGACATGTCACTAATTACATAATGAAAACACCTAATACATACATAAAATTTTACGGTCATGAATAAAATCACTTAACAATGAGGTTTGAACCTCTTCATTAGGTTCAACCTTGGCTTTACAGATTGCACATATGGTTAGTTATTGATTTTCTAACTGATTCCATGGTTCTCTTTCCTACACACTAAACTGAAGCATCAGTAGTCCAAGATAATAAAATCATATGCAATATACATATTAAATTCATACTTAGCAACATTAATCAATAAGAAGAATTAAATTCCTAATTACAATTTTCATACATAAATGTTTAAAACATAAAAATTCCATAATCATCATGACATAACATCCATGAAATAATCAAGTCTAATCATGATTTGATCTTCTCATCAATTTACCTATCTAAACATGTATAATCAAAATCAACCACATGTTCTAGGTCTACTCCATATCATAATATAATTCATACAATATAATCATCATCGTAAACATAATATCTCAAGTCTCTGTCAGGATAATCAAAAAGTGTATCGATGTATTAAAATAAGTGTATAAACTGAGCTATGATGGGTCAGGGTGAGGCCTCACATAAAATAAATGATGCATATGAAGGAATCATATCAAAGCTATCTAAGAGAAATCAACAACTTACCAAAAAAGTGAAAGCACTACAGACCTGTCAAGATACACAAATGGTTAGAATGGTTTAAGTCTTGAATGATGCAAAGAAAGCTGAACAATATAGAAACATGGTTGTTGATGATAGAAGATAGATGACTGAAACATTACAAGAAAAAGAATATGAGATATTGAGATTTACTGAACATTATTTTGAGATCACCAATTAAGTGGTTGCTATGAATCATGAGGCAAACTGAGTAAATACTAAACTTGCAAGAAGAATAGAATATATTGGTGTACTGAAAGAAGAGAAGAAAGAACTAAGAGAATGGATGAATTTATGAACTATCAAAGAAGGTTGAACAACAATTCTAGATTAGGGTATACCAAGAAAGGAGAATTGTCAAATCAAGCTAAACAAAGGAATGTATACTCAATTGCAAAGCCTATGAAGCCCTCTTTCCATCCCTGTGGAAAACCAGGCCACACATCAAATATTTGCAGGAGCAAAGACAAAGGTATTCCTAGAAACCCTCCTAAATTTAATGGTATTTTCTATAGTTGTAATAAACATGGACATCAAGCATATGAGTGTAGATCCAAGTTGAAAAAACCATAGAAGAAACCATACATGGATAAATACTGTCAAAATTGCAACTTGCATGGTCATATATCACAAGCATGTAGGAAGAACACAAAGTAAATCTGGAAGCCTAAAGGATAAGAAAATGTAAATCAACCGAGAAGACAAGGCAATGCTTATGCATGGGATTATAACACTTGGAGTAGTTGTACAACATGTGGTAAATATGGGAATATAGAAACAAATTGTATGAGACAATGGTGAACCAAGTCTAGGAATTGGTCAAACTCTTGAATGGAATGTTCTCACTGTCACAAAGTCGGTCACTTAAGCAAAGATTGTGTAGACCAAATAAATACTTATGGAAATGGAAATACAATTGAAGAAATCATGAGGATAAAAAATCAAATATTGAGGAAAGCATCAAATGATAATGCAAGACCAAGTAAAATAGTCGGTGACACCTCATCCAATGGAATAGGTGGCTTCACCATCCCCAACTGAGCAATACAAGCATCTACAGATCTATATTTTGCAAAGCTATATCTTACATCAGTTCCTATATTCATTATACAAATGCCAAATTAGCATGAATTGAGATGCAATATGATATTATATTATTTTTAATACTTTGATCTATTTGAGTCAGTTAATATGTACCGAGTTATAAATGCCAGTTGGTGAATATGTGAAGAGACAACCGAGTTGCTATGGAAACCGATCATTTGGTACACTTACCAAGCTAAAGTATTGTTAGTATTAATTGAGCATAATGTTTGTTCACCGAGTGGTATGTGAAGAACATTTATTGCACTACCCAAAGTCATTTTCTATAAATTTGATCAAAGTGAACTCATTTGTTCACACCACAATCATAGAGAAGAGCAGAGAAAAGAGAGCAAGTCTGAAGCAGAGTATTTTCAAGAATTCTAAAGAGATTCAGAGCACATTCTGAGCACATAGAGGTTATTGATTACACATTATGCTATTATCGAGTCATTCAAACACCGTTCGTGCAATCCTTAAAATAGAAATCATGACATCCACATCTCAAACCATGAAGGTGAAGGTGGAGAAGGATAAGAAGGTCATTTTGGTTAAGAACTCCACTTGCACAGATCCAAACTATAAGATCCATCCACAGGTTGTAGCCCAACCCAATGACAAAGGCACATTTTCATTGATTCTACCTAGGGTTTTTTTAGTCCAAGATGTGTATGCTTACATTCACTGTAAGATAGGTGAAATTAAGGATTTTGAACTTATATCGACTTATCAGTCACTATGCACAGATGGAAAGTTAAAGGATGGTCATAAAAATATGGAGGTTAAAGGGTTAACCAATTCCCTAAATTTACTGAATGCATTCAAGACGAGTGGATCCGCATCATTTTGAGTTGAGTACATGATGGATAGCTTTGGATGGATGAGCCAAAGAAGATAACAAAAGATGCTATTCACGTCATGACCGGGTATACCATATCTGATAAATTAAAATCCCTAAGGCTCCTACCAAGAACCAAGATAGAAAATTTAACGGGAGCCGAATGGGACGGTAGAGGTCTAAAGATTAACTGCATCGGTGATCCTAAACTGAGGTTTGGTGCATGTGTCATTGGCTACAAGATATTCCAATCAAGAAGACCAAACAATGTTGCATGCGGAGCTATTGACATTGCATACAAAATTGTAAAGAAAGGATTACAACTGGACCTAGTTGAGTTGTTGCTGAGACAACTTGAAGAAAATATGAGAACAATCCGATCAGAAAGATCAAACACATGTAAGTCTGGTTCTCTACTACTTTACACATTCTTCTACATGCAGAACTTTTTTCGCTCCGTCAGTAAAGTAAAATGGAAGACAAACTGACCGATTACACTGCAAATCAGTGACTTCATTACAAGTCTAGGGAAGAATTTTGAATTTGTTATGAATGAATATTTTTCTAAGTTCAAAGAAAGGATGGAAAAGAGATCCAAAATACCTAAGCAATTAGTGAAAAAATACAAAGATGAAATCTATTTTGTAGTTGACATAAATACTACTCTAATCAAAGCAGTACAATCGAGGACAACATGGCTACCTACTATGGAATATGAACTAGATATTGACATTGTATCTAATGCTATAGAGAAATTTTTGAATGAATCAGTTGATAAATATTCCATGAGATTTGGCACATATGGCAAAGCAAAGACCAGAATATCAATTGGATTACAAGTTGAGAAGATAACCAGGAAGAAGACCAAGATTGTTAAAAATTTAAAGAGAAAATTTTCTATCAAAGATGAAGAACTGGATAAGGAAATTGATGATGCCATGGAGTAGACTTCAGTTGGTAAGAATGAAGAACCTAAACAAGATGCTGAAGCCACCGAGTTAGATGAAGAAAATGTGAAGGCACCAAAGGACAAAAAGGGAAAAAGCATAAAGACTGAGCCTTCTCCTAGTACAAGATCACAGTTGGTGACATCTGATTCACCACCTTTAAATAAGGGAATTGCAAAGATAACCAGACCAACACCAAAATTCACATATCAGACAAGGAAATTGAAGACCATAGCCCCAAGACAGAGAAAGAAGTATGTGAGGAACAAAGATGACAAGGATGATTCTGATGACATTCCTGAACAAATTAAGGTTGTGCAGAATAAGGCACCGAAGAATATTGATGAGGTTGTAGAAGCCATCAGGAAAACCAAAGGATTATCACATCTTAAGATACATGCATATGAAGATCTGACTACTGAAAATAAGAACAAACTTGAAGAAGCTATCATAGGTATGATGATCAACTTCAAATGAGTTCCTATTGAATTTTATACTTACATTCCCCAGGAATTATATGATAAGATATCAACTATATTTTCATATGCACTAAACACCGAGAAATAGATGAGAGAGGAAACTCTCACTCTACTAAAGGCTAAATGCACAGTGGTAGAGATTGATGAGATAATGCAGAAATATGCAAAACATTTCCCAAGAAATCATGGAAATTGAACATCCTTCAAGGGAACATGAAGGGAGTGGATGAAGAGAGCACCAAAGTTTGGAAATATCTACTATATCCACCTGAGGAAACAAGGAAATTGAGGAAGCAAAAGACATTCTACAGTCGATACCGAGGGAGTTCAACCAAGCACAGAACTAATAGATGTTGATGATGCAGATGTTGACAATGTATTGGATGGAATTCTTCAATTATTAAATAATATGAGTCACCCAAAGATCATAATAAATGACATAACTGAAGGTGATCCCGATGATAAGGCTAAAGAAGATGAGATAGTTAGAGCAATCAAGACCATGGATGAACAAGACACAATAGAGGTCGCTCAAACAATGGTACCAGACTAGTTGTCTATCTTGGTACAAGATATTGAAATAGAGAGTGAAACACAAAAGACAACACCCAAGCAGGTTACAGACACAACAGAAGAAAAGGGTGATACTTACGGTAAAGAGACCAATTATAGTGGTGGGACAACACAAGGTGATGTACCCAAAGACACTACTAATGCAACATAAAAAGGTGAAGGTAACACTAAAACTACAATGGTAGATACTTTTACAACTGACACTAGGTTATCTACCCAAATACCTTCCCCAGTCATCACACCAAGTTTCGAGCTAGCAAAGCAAGAAATCAAGAAAAAGGCTCAAGTAGCATTAACACTCTCTCAATCATCAAGTGTTCAAGGAAAGAAAAAGAAGAAGAAGAAAGGAAGCAAGGATGTAGTAACCTTAGATGAAATCATAGAGTTTCCAGTGTGGGATCCAAGGACACTTGACCTAGAAACATTGAATAAATATGGTGAATTATGCACCAGGAAAGAAACACAGGATAAATTAATGCAAGAACATAAGAATGCACAGGTATTAGAAGTTACCAAGGAATCAATTAATCAAACCCTATCATTGATCAAATTGCACTACTCACTGAGGCAATTAAAAAACCTAACATTGATGTCGAGCAGAAATTGGAAGAGCGAGTAGAGAAGAAGATACAATACAAAGTTACCGAGAAGATCAGCCAGGCAGTGACAGTAAATAAGTTAACTCTGTCTAAATTTGTAAGTGGTTTAGAAACTATCATATCTGAAGCCATTACAATTCTACAACAGTTATGCACTCTAGATCACTTCACTACCGAGATTAGTGAAAAGATAAATAAAATAGATAAAGATCTCAAAGATAGTGAAAATAGTCTATCAACCAAGCAACATGCATTGCAGATGCATTACAACAAAGTACTCCAAAACCAATGGTTGAGACTAGACTTGGAGAAAGAAGAGGAGAAAATCAAAGAACAAGTAACCGAGCTCCAGACAATGTTACTACCACATTTAGTTATGATGTAGAAACATGTGACATTGGCAAAGAATTTGATTGCCACCCCAGAATTGTCAGTCACATAAAGCATATATGATATGCATGCTCAGATAAGCCTAGAACTATTAACCCTTGAGAATTTAAAAGAGGAGTGGGAGAAGCTAATGAAAAATCTCAAGAACGCCCATCCTAATATTTTTGACGAATCGTAAGTTATATTTATTTTGTCATTATTTTCAAAAAAGGGGGAAATATATGTATATAAGTATAGTAAAGGGGATGCTATAATCAGGAGGAGTTCATATATACATTTATCAAGCATGTACAAAGGGGGAGTCACTATGTATAGTAATTTTTATAATAATAAGTTTTTGATACTAATGCCAAAGTGGGAGAATGTTACTCCAAATGAGAATTGACGTTGTCATTAGTATGATGACATGTAACTGATTGAATGTTTGAAGATGTTAAGTTGATCACCGAAATGTAGAAAGACAATGCAAGACATTAAAAAGGTTAATGGATTGTATTTTCATTGATGTCAACTTGATATAATCTGATTGGTTATATTCAAAGTGTCAAAGACTTTAGAGAATCAGAGAGATAAAGATTATGCTTCTAGTAATGCATAAATGACCAACATTCACTAAGTGACTTCATACGCCGACGGCTAGTGGAAACTGAAGGACAAAGAAAACTGAGAGAAAAGTCATAGTGATGCTCAAGCAAAGAAACTGACAAGCATTACCAATGAATAATGTCACAAGTATTATCGATGACCAGAATTACAGTGTTAACCGATGTCAGACAGACAAGCGCGAAGGACAGACAACACCGAAGAACAGACAACACCGACGAAGATGCACGACGAGAATTAAAGTGTTGACCAAATCTATCAAAGAGTTAAAACACCAAAAAGAACTGAAGTTCAGAAATGAAAAAATACTTAGCTGGCAGAGCTAAAGATAGACTTAACTAGTTGTTAACATTATTTTCATCGACAAGTTAAAGCCAGAGATAAGTAAAAGATGAAAAGCTATTTTATCCAGTTGGCAAGAAGATTTCTACAAGATAAAACATGAATTAATATTTAAATCAAGATTGGCTAAGATTTTGGATCACACCAAGAACAAGAAAGTCATGAATAGAGAAACAATGATATCATGTGTTAGTAATAACTGAGGGGGGGGTGAATCAGTAGCCTCAAAAATTTATCCTTTAATCTTTAACCACCAATAAATACACCTCAGATTATTAAGTCCCTACAAGATGCACGCCATGAAATACTTATAATAATTAACTGTCTGTTAGTTTACCTTGTCTGTCCTTATTCTCCTTGATAACCAATAAGTAGTAAAACTATTTACCGATACTCAGTAAATATGTAGAGTATACCAATCAATCCAGAAATGCATATGTAAAATGTAAAACAATAAAGTAATAAACCATACACACATAACACATGAATTTTAACATGGAAACCCTGTTAAGGGAAAAACCACTGGGACCGGTACCCCAAATTTTCACTCTTTTGAAGTGAGCCCTGTTAGGAGCCAACCCTATTAAAGGTTACAAACACACTGTTAGGTGTGACCTTGTTAGAGGATTTTATACATATAGGTTGTCACTTAGTATCTGACATCTATTTTGCTACCATCCTTGAATCAACCTTCTTCTTAGACTATCAATAGGCTTTAGGAAAATCTTTCTACCATCCTTGAATCAACCTTCTTCTTAGGCTGTCAATAGGATTTATGCAAATTCAATGCTACTTTCATGAATCAAACTTTTTGGAAATCTGTTAGGATATACCTCAATTATAGAAGACGGTTAAGTCCTGCTCTGTTAAGAGACTTGCTTTTTCAATGGTTAAACTGAAACATTATGACCTGTTTCTAATGCAACTTGAATTGCAGATTTTTAGATCTATTTAAGTGCAATACCTCTTTGATCAATGTATCAATTCAATTCTTTGTGCTCCACACTTTCTTCTTTGTGATGTTGTGCTTCACTGTTCGTCGGTGTCTGCAGAATTCTTTAGCTCTCCTTTAGCTTGATTGATCAAGACTGTATGAAGTTATCCTTCACCAGTTTCTCTTCAGAATCCTCTTTCTATTCACTCCCCTTCAGTGTATTTTATTTCTTGTGATCTCAGAAATGAATTATTCTTGTCTCTTATATAGACATGGTGTTCCTTAATTCTTGATTCTTGATTCTTGAATCTTGGCGTGAAAAACAATCTAGCTAATCTGATTTAAAGATTTAACTCCTGATTTATCTCATAGTTATATTATTTCCAACTATACAAATCTTCTTTAAATCAATTAATTAACTCTGGGTGAATAAAACAAATAAAACAACCAATTAAGTCTATTCTTAAGCTCTGCCAACTAGATATTTTTTCATTTTCTGAACTCTCTATTCTGTCGGTCAACTTTGCAGTTAGTCGTCAGTGACAACTGCCAGTTCCTTTGGTGCAACTCCAGTTAGCTTCAAGATCTTCATCCGTCGGGCATCATAGGATTTTTCTTCATTGGGAAACACTGTCATCTGCTTGTCGAGCATCACTGTGACTTTTTCTTTGCCTTTACTAATGGTGTGCTCTTCATCGGTTTTGTTTGTCACTTAGTGAATACTTTAATTTTATGCATTGCTGAAAGCATACTCTCCATTCCATTGATTCTTTGAAGTCTTTGGAATTATGTACATGACCGTATAGATGATATTAAGTTGACATCAATGAAAATGCAAACCATTAACTAATTTAATGTCTTGCATCATCTTCAACTTAACATTAGCAAATATTCAATCAATTACATGTCATCAATCTCTCCCTTTGACATTTATGGAAACATACTATATTATCACACTATACTATTTCTAATACAATATGAAATACAATTGTTGAAATTCATCAAATTACCAAATACTTTGTTTTGATAACTGATAAAAATGTCTGACCGCCGGTAAGCTCTGTGTTAGCTTAGATTTGATTCTTGCAGCTTTCTTTGTATCTTCTTCTGATGTGTTGTGTTCTCTTCTTGTGTCAATTTCTCTCTTTTGATTGTTTTTCTTCTTTGACGTCTTTATTTTTTGTCAGCAACTCTCCCTTTGTATATGATTCCTTTATACAAATTCTCTCCCTATGGATATGATCTCTCCTTGTTTGGAGTAATCTGATAATGAATAGTTTTTGATGATAATATGGATACATTCTCTCCCTTTGACAACAATACCAAACAAATATCTGACATTTATGTCAAACAACTATTTTCTTCTATCTGTAATATATTCCTTGAATTTCTCTTATCCATTAGCAATACAACAATATGATATGGTGCTCAGTTCTGATATATACCTTTATGTATATAGATGTAGCTTTGAAGTTCATCTTTTGCTTGCATCAACATGAATGATATTCTGATAATATATAGGCTGATGCAACCTTCAGTCCTTTACTGAATAGTAGACAAGGGTTTGACCCCTAGTCTCTTTCTCAAGTACTTAAATGTATCCTTGGGTAGTGGCTTGGTGAAGATATCAGCCAATTGTTATTTTGATTGCACATATTCAAGTATCACCTCTTTTTCTTGAACTTGTTCTCTAAAATAATGATACTTGATTGCAATGTGTTTAGTCTTTGCATGCATAACTAGATTCTTGGAAATATTTATTGCACTGGTGTTATCACAATAGATAATCACTGGTTCTGAGATCTTCATATGCATACCTTCCAGCAACTGTTTGATCCATGCAATATTTGAGTAGTTTGCAGCAACAACAACATATTCTGCTTCTATAGTAGACTGAGAGATGCATCCTTGCTTCTTGCTAATCCAT
>MU226070.1:522339-541252 GCA_018584345.1 Thuja plicata | reverse complement strand
TCACTTTGACATTAACTTTTTGTGGGATCAAATAAATTTATTTGAAAAACTCAAATATAGGATGATAGTACTCTGAGAGAGCTTTCCAATGATTATGAGTTTTATATATATTGAGTTTATTAAGACTTTTCTTTTCAAGTTTTACTAAACATAGGTTGTTTGACCATTTAGCGACTTCTCTGTTCGACGCTTCTAGAAAAATAGTAAATTAGGGAAAAAATTATGAAAAATATCTAGGAAATAGGTATTTATGTTACCTTTCTATCAAAAAAACAATAAATGAATTTTGATAAATAGAGATAGAATTAGAGCGATCAAAGTGAACCTATGTCCAAATTATAATTAATGTCACTTCATAACTCAATAAAATGGGTAATGACACACCTTGTCCAGTTGAAGGTAAAGGAACTATAATGTTGAATAAGCTGATCAAATGTGAGAATGCTTACTGAGTAAAAGGACTGAATTATAATCTATTAAGTGTTTCACAGCTGAACAATATAGGTCACCGAGTAGCATTTGAGAGTAAGAAAGCAAAGATATTCAATGAATTAGGAAGATTGATCGGAACTGGTGAGCAGACAAAAGGTAACCTTTTCTATCTTGATGACATTAATACCACTTGTTTGATGGCTAGAAATGAAGACATATGGTTGTGGAACAAGAGATTGTGTCATGTGAATTTTGACAACATGATAAAGATAAGCAATAAAATAAAAGTCAGAGGCTTACCGAGCATGTCTAAGCCCAAACATATCATGTGTAAGAATTTTCAAAAAGGTAAGATGAAAAAGTCTAGTTTCAAGAGTAAAGCCCATACATCTAATGCAATTCTAGAATTAGTCCATACTGATCTATGTGGACTGATGAGAAAAAAGAGCTACTATGGAGATATGTATTTCATTCTCTTTGTTGATGATTATTCTAGAATGATGACAGTTATGTTTTTAAAAGATAAATCATAAGCATTCAAGATGTTTAAATGGTATAAGGCTATGGTAGAAAAACAAAGTGATAAGAAATTGAAATGCTTAAGGTCAGATAGAGGAGGGGAATTTATTTCGGATGAATTCACTAATTTCTATAATGAGTATGGAATTAAAAAATAGGCTTTCTGTACCAAGAACACCACAACAAAATGGAATTGCTGAGAGGAGAAACAAATCAATTATTGATTGTACAAGAACATTGATGATTGAGAAAAATATCACTCAAAATTTCTGGAGGGAAGCTGTCAGTACTGTTGTCTACACATTGAACAAAGTATAATTAAAGAAAGACACAAAGAAAACACCCTATGAGCTTTGGTATGGTTACACACCCAAAGTAAGTTACTTTAGAATCTTTGGTAGTCAATTTTATATTTTGAAAGATGATATAAATGGAAAGCTTGACTACAAAAGTGATGAAGGTATCTTTCTAGGGTATTCCACCAAAAGAAAGGCTTATAAATGTCTTAACAAGTCCTCTAACAAGATCATTGAAAGTGCAAATGTGAAAATAGATGAATTTGTAGAGAAGAATGATAAGGAAAGAAGAAAAGAGCTAGAGGACTACAACATGTTTGTTTACACTGAAGAACCTTACACTCTACCTGAGAAATAATGTATCACTCCTGAGCAACAGAACATTGCACCCGAGCATCAAACTGCAATTACCGAAAATCAAGAAAATCCTCAAGATGATGTTCCGAGCGATGGAGATCAAAATGAAGGTCAAGATGATGATAAAAATGATGAACACAGAGCTGAACCAAAACTTTTCAAGTATGTCAGAAGACATCATCTATAGAATCAGATCATAGGAGACAAAAAGGCTGGAATGAGAATAAGAAGTAAGTCACTAAACACTAGATGTTTAGTTTGTAATTTTGAGCCTAAATATGTTAACACTGCACTTGAAAATGAAGAATGGGTAAGTGCTATGAAAAAAGAAATAGAACATATTGAGAAGAATAGTACATGGACACTAGTACCAAGGCTAGATGACAAGAATGTCATCGACACCAAATGGATAATTAGAAACAAGCTGAATGAGAATGGAGAAGTTACAAGAAATAAAGAAAGATTAGTATGCAAGGGGTATGCACAAGAAGAAGGTATTGATTATGGTGAAACCTTTGCACCCATTTCTAGACTAGAAGAAGTTAGAATATTACTTTCTTATGCTGCATTCAAAGGATTCAAGGTATACCAGATGGATGTCAAAGAGGTATACATTGAACAACCAGAAGGGTTTGTTGATCCAGACAAGAGAAACATGGTATGTAGACTACATAAAGCCTTGTATGGATTAAAACAAGCACCGAGAGCCTTGGATGAAAGACTTCAATCCTATCTCATTAGCATTGAATTTTCAAGAACAGGTGAAAATATCAATTTGTACTTAAAAGAAGATACCAAAGGTAATATTTTGTTTGCTGAAATATTTGTTGATGCTATCATTTTTGGGGGAAATGAAATGTTATGCAAATCCTTTTCTAATGAAATGAGAAAAGAGTTTGAAATGTCTATGTTTGGGGAAATCAAATTATTTCTTGGTCTACAAATTATTCAACAAGATGCAGGCATATATATCACTCAGTCCAAATACATCAAGGAAGTGTTGAAGATATTCAAGATGGATGATTCCAAACCAGTTGGAACACATATGACTACTAGATGCAAGATGACAAAAGAAGACAAGAAAAATGAGGTAAATTAGACCTTTTATAGATCAATGATTGGAAAACTAATGTTTGTTGTTCATACTAGACCAGATATTGCACATGCAGTTGGAATAGTTGCAAGATTCTATGCTAATTCCAAAAAATCACATATAACTTCTGTCAAGAGAATTATGAGATATCTAAAGAACACCAAGGACTATGGATTATGGTATAAATGAGAAGGAAAATTTGTGCTACAAGTCTATACAGATGTTGAATGGGCTGGAAACATTGATGACCAAAAAAGCATAACTGGAGGAACATTCTTCATGGGTGACAAACTTGTCGCATAGATAAGCAAAAAGCAAGGATGTATCTCATAGTTTACTGCAGAAGAAGAATATGTGGCTGCTGCTGCAAACTACTCTAACATTGCATAGATCAAACAATTTTTGGAAGGTATGAATATGAAGATTCTTGAACCAGTGATTATCTATTGTGATAATACCAGTGAAATTAATATATCAAAGAATCCAGTCATGCATGCTAAGACTAAGCATATAACAATCAAGTATCATTACTTAAGAGAAGAAGTGCAAGAAAAAGAAGTGATGCTAGAATATGTTTAATCAAAGGAACAATTAGCTGATATATTCACCAAGCCATTATCGAAAGATACATTTGAGTACCTGAGAAAGAGACTAGGGGTCCAACCCTTGTCTATCGGTCAGTAAGCTGACTAGAAGATAGCATCAGCCTACACACAATCAAAAGCTCATTCATGTTTATGCAAACACAAAGATGGACTATAAGATACATCTCTACACAACAAGGTATATATCTACACCGAACACCAGAGTTTATGTATTGCTGATGGATAGGGAAATTCAAGGAATATATTATAAAAAGGGACAAAAGATGATATGGAAGAATTGCATGACATTGTTGTCAAAGGGAGAGATTATATCATTGTCAAAAGGGAGAGATTATCTCATCATCAGGAAAATATTATATCATTATCAAGGAGAGAAGTTCCTAATAATTCAAAGGGAGAGTTAATCATTATCCAAAAGGAGAGATTGATTACAGATGGAATATCCATCAAAGGGAGAGAAGTAACAAAGGGAGAGATTTTTGTCAAAGGAAAAAGAGATTATCAAGGAAAGGAACAGTCAAGGGAAAACATGAAACAAAGACAAAAGCTTCTACATCTATCCAGTGAAGGGATTGAAGATTCAAGAACCCACTCTACAAGAAACAAATCTAAGCTATTTGAGCTTACCAAGAGCTAGACATTTGTAATAGTTACAATAGGAGAGATTGATGAACTTCAACTTGATATATTTCATATTGTATTAGTAATAATATAGTGTGATAATATAGTGTGTTTCCATCAATGCCAAAGGTAGAGATTGATGAAATGTAACTGATTGAATGTTTGAAGATGTTAAGTTGATCACCGAAATGCAGAAATATAATGCAAGACATTAAAATAGTTAATGGATTGTATTTTCATTGATGTCAACTTGATATAATCTGATTCATTATATTCAAAGTGTCAAAGACTTCAGAGAATCAGAGAGATAAAGATTATGCTTTCAGTAATGCATAAATGACCAACATTCACTAAGTGACTACATACACCGATGACTAGTGGAAACTGAAGGACAAAAAAAACTGAGAGAAAAGTCACAGTGATGCCCGAGCAAGGAAAATGAAAAGCATTACTGATGAGAAGAATCACAAGTATTACTAATGGCCAGAATTACAGTGTTAACTGATGGACAGATAAGCCCGAAGGATAGACAACACCGACAGAGAAGCCCGAGGAGAACTAAAGTGTTGACCAAAGCTATCAAAGAGTTAAAACACTGAAAGGAACTGAAGTTCAGAAATGACAAAATACTTAGCTGGTAGAGCTAAAGATAGACTTAACTAGTTGTTAACATTGTTTTCTTCAACAAGTTAAATCTAGAGATAAGTAAAAGATGAAAAACTATTTTATCTAGTTGGCAAGAAGATTTCTACGAGATAGAACATGAGTTAAGCTTTAAATCAAGATTGGATAAGATTACAGATCACACCAAGAACAAGAAAGTCAAGAATAGAGAAACAGTTATATCATGTCTATAAAGAGACAACTTAATTCATTATGAATTAAGGGGAGTGAATGAGATAAAAGATGTTTAAGAGAAACTAATGAAGAACAACTTCATATAGTCCTGATCAATCAAGCTGAGAAAAGAGCTAAATATTTTTGTGAACATCAAGCAATAGAGCACAACATCACTGAGAAGAAATGAAGTGGAGATAAGGTATTGAAAAGACATATGGATCAGAAAGGTATAATTAGCTTACAATAGATCTAAAAATTTGCAAGTATAAGTTGTATGTATGAATAGATCATTTACCATTTCAGTTTAACCATTGATTTAGAAAGTCTCTTAATAGAGAAAGATTTAAAGATCCTTTCTTTATTGAGATACATCCCAAGGAGTATCAAAATTTTTTATCATGAAGATAGCATGAGATGCTAGATACCATTTGACAAGCTACATTGAATTTGGTCATAAAAGGTAGCATAGAGATGCCTGATATCAAGTGACAAACTAATCTATTTAAATCCTCTAACAAGGTCACACCTAACACCGTGTTTGTAACCTTTAACAAGGTTGGCTCTTCACCGAGCTCACTTCAGAAGAGTGGAAATTCTGGGTTACCAGTCCCAAGTGGTTTTTCCCTTAATAGGGTTTCCATGTTAAAATCCATTTGTCAATGTGTTTATGAGTCATTACTTTAGTATTTTTCATTACACATAACTAATCTAGATTGATCAGTATACACTAAGAAATTTACTATTTTTCGGTAAATGAAAGACTTCTATTCGATAAATAGTAAGAATAAGGTTTAACAATGAACTCCGAGTAGTAGTTATTTGATAAGTTTATTTGAAGGCATACATCTTGTACGACTAAAGATAACTAGAGGCTTAATATTTTGGTACTAAGTTTTTGGTTTGATTTATTGGAATATTTTTTGAGGCCACTAATTCACCCCCCCTCTCAGTTATTTCTAACATAGTATTCAAGTAATCAAATGGACAGTCGGTAACAGAGTCACAAACAAGACAGTTGGTATAATCACCAAAGTACAAAGTTAACCAAGAGCACTAATCACACATAGAGTTATCCGAGTGTAGTGATTACCAAAAAAATAGAATTTACCAAGTAGTAGTCTACACTGAGATACAAAGTATAACCGAACAACTGTATAACCGAGATGCACAGACAACACCAAGCACCGAGAGACAACATTAACCAAGTGGACTAGATGCCACATAAAAGTTTGTTATAGAACATCATTCTAGGTAACAAATTTTTTTCGACCTAGATAATGGTTTACAATGATCTAGGAGAGCATTAATTATGAATTTACCACATTAATTGTTTATATATTTTATGTTTAGATGATCAAGGTAAATTATGTACACTGTTGATCTTAGGTTAGGGATGTTATTGTAAATCCCTAATTAGGTCATAGAGTTTAATATATATAATTTATAGATGTCATTTTTTAATGTATGTTGATTAAGCAATGATCAAATAGCCACCATACTATAGACATCAGAGATCAGACAAGGGTTTTAAGGACAAAGACTACATTGCAATAATCAGTTATCAGAGTAGAGGCAAGGATACCGAGCAGAAGGTATTATCATTCACATTGAGGTGATATGTTTTATATGTACTTAAAGGATTTGTACCAGCAATATTGAGATTTGTATCACAATTTTTTTAGTCTCTAACAATTGTAATAGACCCCTAAATCTCTTAACAGAGCAGACTTAACTGTCTTTTTGTAAATCTCTTAACCGAGTGCACACATAATTTGTGTTTCTAAATCCTCACATGAGGTGGATCTAATTGATCTTATTGTTAATCCTAACAGGGTAAGATCACCAGAAGTGATCAATATATTTGTAAGCTTTAACATGCTACTTTATTTACAGCAGTAGTGAAGTTTTGTGGGTCTCATCCCCACCGCAGTTTTTACCTTGTAACAAGAGTTTTCTGCGATACCAAAATACTAGTGTCATGAGTACTTAATTTCATGTATGTATATTGTTTACTTTACATGCATTTACATTTCAGCAGTGATACTATATGTTTGGTGTATGCAATCTACTCAGTCGATTATTACAGAATATTTGGTTACAAAGATTAGAATAAAAGTTTTTAAGGGTACTGATTCACCCCTCCCCTCTCAGTACACACCTCTCCATTATCCCAACAATGTTTGTCTTCATGAGATATGTGAGACTTCTTATCATGAGTTATGTGATATACTTATTGCCACAAGTTATATAACACCTCACAAGTTATGTGAGTCTTATCATCATGTGTTATGTGATGTTTGTCTTCACGAGATATGTGATCAAATAAATTCATACTACTTATGCATAATATCAATTAGAGAAATTTGTTATAATGAAGCATATACCTTTGATCAAGAGACTTATGTAAATACATCAATATCTATATATTAATATTTATTATTGTCAATATATATATATATATATATATATATATATATATATATATCCTATCGTATTCAATATCTCCTTTATGATCAAATTAAACTGAATTGTAATTGATATTGAATGGGATTCAACTCGATTAGCATTAGTATTGAAATGTTTTAGTATTGAATCGGTATCTAACTGATGACAAGTCATAGTGATTTGTATATTAAAAGGGTGTGATCATTGGTCATACCTATGATAGGTGTGGCTTCTCAAAGAGTCACATCTATCATAGACGTGACCAATTACAACCATGCATATATTAATATGGATAGGCTTGTTCGATACGATCAATGAAATCAATAAGTGCTTAGTATTATAACAATGACTCAGTTTATATATATTGTTGCATTGCAATTTGGACATAGTCATATTCCAGGCCATTATTATTACATATGTTCAGTCCTTCTACTCTTGCAAATAAATAGTGACATTATTAGAATCAAGTTTTATAAATAATCAACATTACATATATAAGAAAGAACAAAATTGAAATTTGAATAATAAATTTTGCTTGATTTAACAACCTATCTTTCCATTCTATCATGACTAAGTTGTTCTTGATGGGATTTAGCAATCCTATTATTAACACTACTATCATGTTTTTAATCAACTTCATCCTTCCAATCCCAAGGCATTCAAACTTCATGCTTGAAACCCACTATCCCTTCTTCATTTCCATCCATTGCATTAAAAATTTGATCAAGATTTTTATTTGGACCATTCATTATTTTCATGGGTACCCTATTACTACTTTTTGAATTTAACCTTGTGTGAACCATGTTTAACCTAATATATTCAAGTTTGGAATTTAGTTTTTTAAATAAACATCTAAACTTATAAAATTTTAGTGTTAAACAAATTATAAACTAAAAATATTTAATACTATTTTAATGAAAAAATATTTGATTTGTATCTTTAATTATAATATTTTATTATTATATATGTTTTTCCATAATGATTTTTTACACTTACAATTTCAATAAATCTTATTTGGATTCCACGTCTTTGGTTCCTCCATCTTTTAATTAAATTTTAACATTGTGGAAGTAGTTTGTACTCATACGTACTTGTTTATAGCTTCCTGACTCATTCTTGGTGCATCATGTCACAACCAAATAACATGTTACAAATTGAAAAAAAAATCTTAAGTTTGAATTCTTTTCATTTATTTTCACCACTTATTTTCCTTTCAAAAGTTTCGCATGACCCAAGGCTATCACCAAGGTCTTAGTATCAAAAATTTATATCTCTTCCTAAGGAGGTGTTTGTGCTAAGTATTTTTCTTTGACTTTGTTTTACTTTATCTTTATTCCCAAAGTGTTTCTAAGACCTTCCATTTTTTGGCACAAGAAAAAAATTATGATTTTGATTAGAATTAAAAGGAAAATGACTAGCTCATCTTAGGTTGAACATAGTAGAATCTAAGTTGGTAGAGTTTGAACCACACTCCAATACCACATGTAATAGACTAAGCCTCCTTAATACTTTATAATTAATTAATTTTAAAAATTGAAATACTAACAATTAAACACATGATCTTAAGAAGTCAAGATGATTAAAAAGTTTAAATTAATTTTTATACATGAATAATATGAATATAATTTAAATTTAATATCATTTGTAAATGAAGTCAAATTGTACAAGCATTAGAATTATATATAAATTTACAAAATAATCAAAAGGAGCTATTTTATCCTTAAAAAAATTTCTATTTTCATACAAGAATACAACCATTTCAATTAAAATATAAAATATTAAATGTAGTGTTCACATTTAAATAGTAGTACAAAATCTAGTGTTATAAGTGAGAAGAATAAATTAATCTCTATCAAGCTATGTGCACGGAGAGCATCATCCATGTAATTCACCTCCAACTATATATTGATCTGGTCCCCTACACACCTTCAAACTAGAAGCAACCCTACCCTTCAATGAGGGTGATAGATGATGTTAGCTACCATTATACCATGTCTAATCCAAGAACTCTATATAAGTACTAAACTCTCACATTTAGTATGTTGTGCATCCCTAGATACCCTCTAGCTACATGAAATATTATTCATACGCAAAATAGAATTATATAATAAGAAATAGTATGCAATGCTAAGAGTTTATAGATCCCAAATCTTACATACATTAGAATACAAAACCTCCAAAAAAGTGAATCTAATTAGCACAACCAAGAGAGAAAGGGTGCCAATACAAGATCTACACAATGTAGGGTTTTGAATTCCTTATGTAGAAATGATAAGGAAATGTAAATTTGATCTATAAAAGTAAGTACAAGAGGAAAATAGGAGGAATGAACCCACCTTGAAATAAGAAGAGGAAGATTGAACTCCAGATCTAAATTTAACTGTCATTAGAATGTTAGAATCAGTTATAATTACAAATCTGGGAACTTAATGCCTAAACTGTCCACTGTTCAATTTTCATAGAAAAAGTGCAAGGCTATGTTATTTTTTAGGACTATGTCAAGATCTTGACTTAGTCCCAGTTTCTCCAAATTTGATGAAAATTTCCAAGAGCCTGAAACTGTGTCTATGCCTTCCAAATCCAAATCCACAACTCCGCAACCTATTCCTACACATAGAAAGAAGGGGAAGAAGGTTGAGAGGAGGGATTTGCCTCAGTCATACCCCTATTTAGGAATCAACCTGGAATTGAAATAAAAAAAATGAAAAGAGTGTTGTCATGTAACATAGATTAGATCTAAACAATGGAGTATATCATACCATGTAGATGCAACTGTCTCTTAAAATGTGATCAAGTATGTTGATGCAATAGATTTAACTCAACACAAAAACCAAAAGGAAATAATGTAAGAAAAATCCTCATGTAGTAGATGTAATTTTCCACAATGTTGGATTGGGGAAGAAAGAGAAGAAGAATATTTGATGGATGAATGTAGATCTCCTTCCTTGATTGTAGACTCCTTTGCTTGACCTCCAATGAGGGAAATAAGCTAGATCTATGGAAGGAAATGGCTTGATGATGGAATGAAAACTTGAAATTCTTAATGGCCTCCTTGCACTTGAATTCTTAATAATGGATGCCTTTACCAATGGATGCTTTCTTTACACTTGAATCTGTTGAATGCGCAATGTATAATAGCTTGATTCTTGATCATGATTTGTAATTGTAGATTGTTGATTGTAAAATTGAGAGGAGTGGATGCCTTTTATGCACATTTTGGGGCTCAAATTTTGTCAAGGTTGACTGCAATTTCACACCTTGGAAGAAAATCTTGCCATCCAGATTTGGGCCAAATTTGGGCTCAAAAACCTAGGACTAAGTCAAGATATCGACTTGGTCCAAGTAAAATCACCTCAAAATTTGTCAGGATGTTAGGGAAAGTGATAAGGAGTGGTCATAAAAATTAAAGTTTTCCAGGAGATCAGGGCAATTCCCAAAATTTAAAAATAAATGCATAGGTCCTAGGTGGAAAATGAATTATTTTATTGGATGGAAAAATGGGAAATCATGCATAGAAGTTAGAGACAACCTCAAGTTTAAACAAAGATTTAACAAAGAGGGTGGCCTAAAATATGCATTAAGGTCCTACCATTAGAAACACACTAAAGAAGGCACAAAATGGTCCAAAAATGAGCAAAAGTTAAGTGCTTACTATTTAGGATGATACATTTAGCCCCAAATTTAGCAAGAGTATGAGACAAACTAATGCTGATGGTAAAGAAAGAAATCAAAAGGAATGAACAATGATGAAGTAGAGATAGATGATCATGGTAAATTGCAAAGAGGTAAGAAAACTCTAAGTTCAAGGATGTAAGCCCCCAAACCAAGGATCTCAACTCCACATCCATGCACAAGGGCATGAAAACAAAGACAAAAGATACTACACACAAGAGGGATTAGTAATAAAAAAAAGACTCAAAATCAATAGTGAAAGAGACCTTGGCTGGAAATGTCTCATCCACTAATATCATGTATGGAAAGTTGTTACAAGAGCACAAGTGGTCACATATAAAGGATAAGAGTACCGCCAAAGATGATACCAACTCTATGATATAACCACTGGCATAGCCATGAAAGAGAGAGAGAGAGAGAGAGAGAGAGATTCCAATAGCCTAGAATATTGTATTATGCTAGGTGATCCATGGGGAGAGAAAGGGAGATGAGAAGAAAGGCCAACAAACTGTGTTATGCCTAGTTCGACTCATATTAAAGAGAAAGGAGAATTGATGGTCTAAAGACTATGTTATGCTAGTCAAATATACCTTGAAAAATTTGCCCACGACGATGACTTAAAAATGTTTGGCACACATGAGTGGATTTAAAATGTTTTGCACACAAGGGCGTCTTTAAAAGTTTTTGCACATAAGGGAGGATTTAAAAACATTTTGCGCACAGGGGAGGCTTAGGGATCAGTCTTATGGAAAACATTGTCTCCATGTGGATCCATGAAAAATGATTAGGCCTAGGGAAAAAATGTCTCCTTAGGGATCAAATAAACAAAAAATGTATATGTAGTACAAGGGAGGCGATATACATGTACCCTCATTATGATGGAAACTTAGGAGACATCATAAGGAAGATAATCAAGAATACCTACTTCAAACGATAGGAAGATATCCTTAAAGCAACAATGTATACCATAGAATCATCTAAGAGTGTTGACTCTTATGAACTAATAAAATAGATGAATGTGAAAGGATATTTTTCTTGTGGGAAGAGACCCTTGAAAGGAAGATATTTTGGCTTGAAGACATCTACCTTCAAGAGGTTTTCTTGAAAAAAGATAACATCTCTAAGACAAAGAGGGGAAGAGAACAAGAATGCACCCATTTAGACCCTTATTGCTAGGTGAAAAAGGGATTCTTGATGAAGAATGACATACTTTGAAACAAAAGTAAGGGAATGTGTTTATAATGAACATTTTGAAAACAAGTAAGAGTTTGTGATGAAGGATGCACACCTCCTGTATAAGAAAGAATCCAAGAACAAAACAAACAATTATTTATATGAAAATAATGTCACAATATAAACAAATTCCACTGTACTAAGGAGAGTAGATCCTTAGAGAAGAGATAGGAAAAGAACATACATGAAACTTTCCCCCCAAGTGTGAAGGAAATATATAATATGTACGACATCCATAATGAAAGTTACTTTGTGATAGAAAGTATGTGGTCTATATTGATAAATTATATGCCAAATTTGTCAATGTGTCATATCGATGTGTGATAATGTAATTTCAATTATAATACAGATAGAAATAATTGAATTCAATTCAATGTTAAAGTTTGAGTTAAACATTACTCAAAATATAATTAATTGTTAAATATTTAATTTAATTTAAATTTAATAAATTTAAAGATAGTGACTGCCAACCATTCGATGAGCACAGATCGACGATGTACGGTGAATTTTGGGCCGAAAGGGAAAGGAGACCCTATTTTTTTCAAACCTACTCTGGAAACAAGGCATATGCCACGAATTAACCCTCAACTAAGTATAATTAAAATCTAAATTGGACTAAACTGTAAAAATAAACATTTAATAAATGTAATAACTAATAAGCTGAAGTTGTAATTTCAAATGATTAAGTGACACATGTCCTAGTGACATAAGATGACAAGCCAAAAGCTAATGGGACCCGTGACAGTGCGATACATGATAGTGACTGCCACTGACCATTGGATGAGTAAAAATCAACAACGTGTGGTGTATTTCAGGCCAAAAGGGAAAAGAAACCCCATTTTTGCAAACCTATTCTGGAATCATGACACATGTTACCACTAAATAATAATGAACTCAAAATTATAGAGTCACATAATAAGTATCACTTACCTTTGCCTCAAATTAAATTGCAGTCGCGACTCACCAATGCAGTATGCAGTTGCACTCAACATTCTGAAACTTTGCTATCGATAAAATAGAGATATCAGAATGTTTTTTATACTAATCCTTATTTGTAAATTTCAATGGGAGGTATTAGGTATACAAATATTTGGCAAAGCCTGCATAATTATAACTTGTCTTTTGTTATTTTTGAGGCAATTATGGGTCGTCCAATACTTTCGTATGATTAATAAAGTTGGAAAAATTGCATCAATTTGAGACACGTGTCCAAAAAATGCCAGGTGAATTTGGGGCCACCTATAAATATATATGTATAAAACTATTGGCGAATATAGGCCGTCGATTAGGGGTCGCTTAGAAATTATAGGCAAATTTTTTAAATTTACTGGGACCAAAAATTATATTCCATTGGCGATAATCTGTAAGAAATGGAGAAAATTAAATAAACTGATGGGCGATGGGCTCGGGCATTGGACCCAATATTAATAAATGTCAGGCGATAGGGTCAATCCAATATATAAAAAATATTTGCCAATTCCTGGGTCGCCGACATGCGACATTTGCCAGATGGTGAATAATCGCCACTAAAGTTTTTGTTGTTTGTAAAATGCTAATTACTGGGAGCTGAATCATTGGAAGGATCTTAGTGCTATCATTACTATTATGAATTAGGTCAATAAATACCTGAACTCTATGGTAGTTAATGAAGAGGAGGATTCTCTGATCTGGAAGATAAGTCCTAATGGCAATTTTACTACCTCCTCTATGGTTAACATGATGTCTCTTACTCAGGATCCTCCCCCATGCTTGTCCAAAGCATGGTTTAAACATCTCACTCCTAAAATCAACATGTTTTTTTGGATCACTCTTTAGAATAATATTTTAACAACTAATAATCTCAGTAATAGAGGATTTTGTATGCCCAATAGATGCTAGTTGTGTTTTCAAGATGAAGAGACAATTTACCATATGTTTATCCATTTTCCCTTTGTTGGCTCTATCTGGTCCAATATCTTAAGCCTCTTTAATATGGCTTGGATTTTTCCTAATAACATTAAAGAAGTTTATGTTTCTTGGTTGTGTCTCTTGAAGAATTCCTCAATCAAGGCTTTGTGGAATCTTTCTATCCCACATGTGGCTTGGGGAATATGAAACGAGAGGAATGACAGAGTTTTTTGTGATAGATCCTCCCCTTCTCAAACTGTTTTCCAAAAGATCAAAATAGCTATTCTTGAAAATGTTTCTCTTTTAGGGGTTCTTAGCCCTCCTTTGTGTAAGAATGACGAAAGCATCTTTGATTTGTGGAAAATGTGAGGTAGATTTAAATATAGCAGCTCTTATACTAGTAGAGAGGATGCCACTTGGGTTTGTCCCTCAAAAGGTTGGATGAAGGTTAATTTCGATGGGGCCTCTAAGGGGAACATAGGACCTACCAGATGTGGAGGAATTTTAAGAGATGAGGCTGGAAATTATAAAGAGATTCATACAGGAGCACCTGAAAAGAAACCTAGGGTCACCATGGATCCAATCAGAGATAGAAGGACAAAATCATCCCTAAGTGTGAATTGGGATGTACTGAATCCAATAATGGCAATTTTCAATAAAGAATGTATGTTGCTAAGTCCCAATGGTCCAAGTATAGGACTAGGACATCAAAATGTTGTAAGTTGGGCCAATAGTGCCCCAAGGGTTCAATTAGGGTCTAGAATTGTTTAGTAAGGTCTAATAGATCCTAGGTGATGAATATTTAAGTTGGAATAATTTTTTGATTAAGGAAATGACAGGTTTTGAAGGGGCCCCAAAACCCTTTACATAGCACCAAAATGATAGACAATAAAGGATGAAGGTAACAATGAACTGTCACATATGACAGAAGACCAAAAGAGGGCTAAAGCCCAGATTTAAAAAAAAAACATCATTACAAAACATCAAAACAACTAACCACAAAAAGCTTCTAGCAGACAGATAGATAAAAAATTCCAGCAATCCAAAACAATCCAGCATTGAAGCTAAACAACTTCCATCTGAACTTCAACCATTTGCAGCTCCATGCTGTGGATCGAGTCCCTTAACTTATTGATATCTTTGGTCTAGACTTTGGCTTTCTTTTTACTGTTGGAGTGAGTCCTAGTGCTAGGGCCCAAAATATGAATTTCGTGAGGGCTATCATCCTCCTACATTGCCTTATCACCGTCGTTACCTTCCAGAAGGGTATATAAAGATTTCAGATTATCCAGAGGTTTTTTCATACCCATTTTTCTAACACTAGTAAGATTTTTGATAAGATCCTTGTTGTTGTTAACCTTGTCATTAATTTTTTTGAGCTTGTTGTCCACCATGGTGCTAATCTTGGTATCCATATTGCTAACCTTATCAAAAAAATCTTTCTCCTACTGGTACATGTTAGCATCATTGCAAATTTTTTCAAAAATTTCCTCTAGCAGAGCATTCCTATCTTCTAGATACTTATAATTATCTTTGATCTCCTTTATATCATCCTAAATCCACTTATCCATATTATAGCTGTTCTTTGCTTTATTTTTGGCCATTTGAAGGAAGGAAATAGTATCCACCCTTTTGACATTGACCTCTCTCTCACAGAGGTCATCCTCAAGGCTCCTCATGTTATGGACATTCTTTTCTTCAACGTCACCTTTTGAGGTATCACGACTGTACTCAACATTCTCATTCTCATTGTAATCTTTCTCAGTTTTGTCAATTTCCTTATTAGGGACAATATCCTCCTCATTTTTCTCCATGTTGCCTTTGTCAATCTCTGTTTCTGCCATATCCCTTGTTTCCCTTTGGTAATCCTTAAGGTCATGAGTCTAGTCTTTCCCACCATCCTTATTGATAGTGTGGTCTTCATTGTGGGTATCAATGTCCCCCGACTCCCTCTGAGAATCTTGAGTTTCCTGATTCTGTTCCTCATCACCATCATTTTTAACAATATGGTCTTCAATATGGTTATCAATAATATTGTCAATTTCTTCAGTAATTTCATCCAATATTTTATTCTCCAGCTTCTGGGTCTCCTCAGTATCATCTTTACCACCCAAAGACACATTGGTGTTCATCTTCATGTCCTCAATTTTTCCTAGTTTCCCAGTGAAACCCTCATCCTTAGATGACTCAATATCCTATTCATCATCAGTTTTCATTGCCTCGATGTCATCATAAATTGACAAAGAGATATCCGTAGCAATAGGGCCTCTATGACTTTTTTTTAGCTTTTTCCTTACTAGAGCTCTTACCTGTAGACACATCCAAAATTTTCCTCTTAACATTCACAATAATTTTGGGAATGGGGTTAGGGATATGATTCTTAATATAGTTCATAATCAACAAAATTAATCCCTCATGTAAAATAGGGGAAGACTTACTCCTATGGTCACTAATGCTCTGATTGAGCAAGCTTAAGAGATAGAAGGGAAAGCAGACCCTAATTTTATGATGGAAATGGTTTACCAGAACAAAATGATAATTGTAAACCTTAGAATACCCACCATCCAATGTAAAGTACTCCATGATAGCCCGGATCATGACTGCCCAAATACACTTAATATTTGACAGGTTGACATAGTCCAGATCACCCTTTACAAGCATTACCCTTTCTTCATCAGTCTTAGGGAATTTTTTATAACCCTTTTTGCCCTCTTTTTTATCTTTTAGAAAATGAATCTCCTCCAACAGAAGACCTGTTATTTCTGTAAGACGGTCCAGAGTGAGCTTGACAAATTTTCCCAAAATTTTCACAGTCCCGTTCTCCTAGCCATTAACAAAAGATTTCATCACTTCCTTGTCGTTTCCATGGAGACACTTTAAATATCTATGAACATTACCCTTCTTAAGCTTTCTCCACACCTCTTTTTCATCCCTCCATTTACACTCCGCAGGTTCTCTCTTCAAATCTCCTCCCATATCTTCTTTCTCTACAGTTCGGCCTCTCTCACTGTTCTGTTTCATACTAGTTCTCAGCTCAAAGTGAATACAAATTTTCACAATCAAGAGTACTTAATGATGTCCCAGAAAACTTGTGACTTAAGTAAATCATCATTATTTTGATGCTTCACATTGCTCGACGCTGTCACCGTAACTCTAATCAGATCATCATTAATTAGAATCATTAATGCAAATGACCTCACCTGCCTTATGATTAACCCTATCATAATTGAGTAATTATCCCACCTAATTATTAATTTTTGTGTTCCCATGCCACTTGCATGTGACATCATTCTTTACACCAATGTTGGCTAGACAATCAACCACTTAATTAGTTTCCCAAAAACTATGAGAAACATAAAAGGAGGTAAAATTTGAGGGCACATTAATTATCTTAGAAATTATGTGTTCAATATTCTATGATGACTTACTCTTGCCTCTAATATTATTAATAATATTTAAGGAGTCTCCCTCTAGCCAGAATTTCTCACAACCCAGTTCCTCTGCTAAAAAAATAATGTTGAGAGCATCCATTTTTGGCCCTATGGTTAGATTGAATGCCCAAAGGAGAGGCAATCACACTGACACAATTACCATTCTGATCTCTTATTATGCCACCTCCTCCAGTAGTTTCTGGGTTTCCCTTCATGGCCCCATCGAAGTTAGCTTTAACCCAACCTTTAGGGGGCGAAGTCCAAATTTCAAAAGATCTCTAATTGATATGACTATCATTACTATCACTTTCCCTCTTACCTAATTTAGACACGGGTTCAAAGGAAGATAAGTTTTCTTCCAGCGCCCTACAAATTTGATTTCCTATCACTTCAGGAGATTCCTTCTTTTCTCTAAAAATTCTGTTGTTGCACTCTTTCCAGATTCTCCAACACACATGAGGAGGGATAAGGAACCAAAGGTCTTTATCAATAAAGTTCTGAGGTGGGTAGCTCCATTGAGCAACAAAATCCTGCCAAACTAAAGGAAAACACCAGTAGATATGCCATTTTCTAAAGATGATATCCCAAAATTTATGAGTGAAAGGACAGTGGAGCATGATACGATCACAAGATTCAGTGTTTTCAAAGAAAAGACACATCTATTAACAATGTTTATACCCCTCCTAGAGAGGTTATCAAGAGTCAACAGTTTATTTTGAATTAAGAGCCAATAGAAGAAATTGATTTTAGGTATGAGATTTTTATACCACACAAGAGAGCAAGGAGGCCTTTCCTCTCTATCAGAAAGAATATTAACAGTAGAGGCCATAGTATACTTGCCATCAGAAGTAGGATTCCACACAAATGAATCCTGAATGTTATCTTTCATGTACCAGGTTTGAAGCTAATGCTAGAGGGAAATGAGACTAACATCAATTTCTCCCAGATTCTTCCAGTTGTTGTCTTGCCAGTAATCAGTAACTTTAGTGCCAATCAAATATTTACTTCTTTCAGTAATTTGCTTCTATTCTTGATTGGTGGATAGAGGCACAGAGTGGATCCATTCACCATCTCAGAAATCAATTCTACAACCATCTCCTAGCTTCCATCTTTTACCTTTCACAATTAGGTCTTTGGTAGATTTTATACTATTCAAGATGAAGGAACCATTAGTACTATTGTCTTCCCCTATAAAGTCCTCCAAAGAATTATTAAGAAAGAGATACTTACTTTTAATGATAGAGTTCCACTCATTTTTATCTCCATAAATCCTCCACAGCTGTTTAGCCATGAGGGCTTTATTAAATTTTTTAACAGTCTGCATCCCAAGACCTCCCATCTTTTTAGGCTTACAAACTTTTTCCCAAGATACAAGGCTCATTCTTTTCTTTTCCTCAACCCCAGACCAGAGGAATCTTTTCTAAATTTTTTCAATTTCATTAGCAATTTTATGGGGAATTTTAAATAAGCTCATTGCATAAA
>MU226070.1:504089-522004 GCA_018584345.1 Thuja plicata | reverse complement strand
TAGCTGAGGATGGTTGAATACCATTTATTTCCCCTTTTTCCACCATCTTATGGATATACCTCCCAAGGCACTCAACAAGAATAGCAAAGAGGATAGGAGAGATAGGATCTCCTTGTCTTAACCCTCTGGTAGGTTTTAAAAAAGTAGAGGAACCCCCATTAACAATGACAGAGGAAGAAACAATAGTTACAAGTTGCATAATAATTTTGATGACCTCTTTGTTAAAGCCAAAGGAAGACAACACCATCTACAGAAAATACCAATTGACTCTGTCGTAAGCCTTAGATAGGTCCAGTTTCATCATGAAGCCCTGTTGTTTTGCCTTTTCTAGAGAATGGATATTCTCATGAGCCACAATGATAGAATCAAGGATTTGTCTCCCAGGAACAAAGCTATTTTGCTGGGGGAAATAATATTTGGGAGCAACTGGAGCAGTCTGGAGGTAATAACTTTAGACATAATATTGTATAGAGAATTGCATAGGCTGATAGGTCTAAATTCTTCCACTGTATTGGCTCCTGGTTTTTTAGGAATAAGAACCAGGAAGGTTACATTTAATTCCCTGAGAAGACATATAGAACCAAAGAATTATTTAACAGCAGCCTGAACATCTTGACTAATAATATCCCAGAATTGCTGGAAGAACATCATAGGGAAGCCATCAAGGCCAGGAGATTTTTCTCCTTCGAAAGAGAAGACATTTCTAATTTCCTTATTCGAGGGAATAGCTTGGAGCATTTTGTTAGAAGGTTCATCGACCAATTTAGGGATGGCATTAAGAATTTCATCCTGATTAGGTCTATTAAAATTATAATCCTTAGCGAGCAGCTCAGAGAAGTATCTTAACATTTCTAATTTGATATCTTCCTCCTTTCGAATAGTTTTACCTTTTGATTGGAGATTAGTTATCCTATTAATAGATTTGTGTTTCAAAGCCGTCATATGGAAAAATCTTGTATTTTTGTCCCCTGCCTTGAGCCAAAGAGCTCTAGATCTCTGTCTCCAGAAAGACTCCTCCTTGGAGATAATGTTATGATAATCTGCAATCAGAATGCTTTCCTTGATTTTAGTTTCCTTTGAAAGACCCTCCTTCTGGACACTATTATGAATTTCCTTAATATCATTCTACAACTTACTTTTCTAATGGAAGATATCCCCAAACACTTCCTTGTTCCATCTTTTTAGATTACTTTTAATAATGCTCAGTTTCTTAGCCATTCTATACATTGCTCCCCCTTCAACAATGTAATTCCACCATTTCTCAATCTTATTTTCTAAATTAGGGTGAGCTAGCCACATTCTTTCAAATCTAAAGGGAAAGTTCTTTCTGCTCTTGATCTGATTAATATTTAGGGATATAGGATAGTGGTCAGATTCAATATGAAGTTTGGCAGAAATAGTGCAAAAGTACCTAGCCATCCAATCATTGGTTAAGAGGGCTCTATCCAGTTTCACCTGAATTAATTCCTTCCTAGTACGTCTATTAGACCAGGTATAGTCAATGCCCTCTAGGTTAATATCTAACATAGCTTCCTAATTGAAAAATTCCATCAGATCAAATCTGCTGTCCATTTGGGAGTTGATCCCTCCCTTTTTTTCCTCATTATTGAGAGGAGTGTTAAAGTATCCCATAATCATCCAGCTAATTTCTTGAAAGAGATTTTGAATATCTTTCAATCTTTGCATATAATTCTGTCTACCACCTCTAGTGTTAGGGGCATAAACATTGATCAAATTCCAGCTAAAGTTATCCTTGAGGTAAGTGATCTTGACCACTAAAATATTATTTTCACTATGAATTAAATTTCACGCAACATTTTTATTATTCCAGAAAATCCCTATACCTCCTGAAGCTCCCTTAGAATAACCATCTATGCTTCCATAATCTTTAGACACATGCATTCTTTTTAGTTTTTCTTTAGTCATTTTAGTTTCTTGAATGAGAAGAATATCAGGTTTTCTATCTCTAACCATATTCCTAAGTACATCTTGTTTATGGAGGCTATTAAGCCCTCTTATATTCCAAGAGATGACTTTCATTTTAAAGACTTGGAGAACATATCTCAGGGATGGTACGTTGTTTTCCATCCACTATATTATGTTTTTCTTCCTGCTCTCTTTTATTCTTTTGTGATTCCCTTCCTTTCTTACTCTTAGGAGTGCCAACATCAGCCTTAATTTATCTTCTAGTTTGTACTCCCCCTTGACTATGATTTTCTTGTTTTTTAACTGATTCACATGAATTACTATTGTTTTGGTCTCCTTTT
Source organism: Thuja plicata (assembly GCA_018584345.1). NCBI lineage: Eukaryota > Viridiplantae > Streptophyta > Pinopsida > Cupressales > Cupressaceae > Thuja > Thuja plicata. The sequence continues at coordinate 519,737 of MU226070.1, read as the reverse complement.
TTACCTGAAGATTTGTTGAAACTTTTATTATTCTTTACCTGTGACCAAGGAGCTTCTTGGATGACCAATTTTGTCTCTAAACTCAAGATTGTCTCCAGGTTTTCTTCTCTCCACAGAACTGCAATAGGGGATAATGAGTCATCCTCACTGTCTTCTGAAGAATTTCCATTGAGGTCAAGTGCCCCGATGATTCCTTCATCAGGAATGGGAGAAACAACAGTAGAAGGGGGTAAATCTTCTGAGTCATTCATATTGGTTGCATTATTAGAAGCTTCTAATCCCTTCAACTTAGGTTGACCCCACTCTTGACTAGAATCAATAATGATAACTTGATCAAAACTAGGTTGTTTATCCAAAGTGATTTGGTTTTCAAGTTGCAAAATTTCCTCTGATTCATTACTAGGTTGATCAAGATTAGTTTGGTTATCTGGAAGTATTTTTACCTCAGACTCATTACTATTCACCCTCTTTGTTTTATTCTCCTGATGATCATGATCATGATTAACTAAAGAAGTAACAGAAGTATTTTTTTTCTGTTTCCATACTTTTTTAGGTTCCCTTTTATGATCTTCTTTCTCTTTAGATTTTTTAAGCGGCCAACATTTAGCTTAATGACCAACTTTTTTGCAGGAAAAACAAGCAAAGGGAAGTGATTCATATTCAACAGATTGGATGTACTTACCCAATTTGGAGTTGATAGTGATGACCTCCAGAAGATCTATTTTATGATGTATTCCATCCTCATGCCAGTATTCCATTGGGAGGCTGGGTAATCTCACCCAAATAGGGGTAGTATCAAATATCTCCGCATTTAGATCCAGATTTATAACCCATTTTGAAGAGCCAACAATGATTTTCCAAACATCCAGGGTCCTCCACATAGAACTTTTGATAAGTCTTCCATATTTGAGAACACGAAAGAAAAAAACCCCTTTGGCATTGCTGCTATATCCACATGTCCCTTGAATTTCCATTTGCGATAGGTAAAATCCCTAACAAGCTCAATATTAGGTCTTGTCCCCGTGAACTTACCAACTAGAGTAAGAGCCATTGTGGAAACAGTATGATCCACAAGGGGATCAGGGATTTTTATGCTGAAAAGCCCTTACTGGTATCTGAGATATTGCTGATTTTAGGAAAAGAAGATTTTCCTGCTAGTTTGATCTCAAATAATGATGACCAACTGCCTTTGAGAAGATTCATGTTTGAAGCATGATGATTTTGATCAGTCAAGGCACCTTTAGATGAGATTTCTCTTGGCCTACCATCTCGAAAAGGAGGATCCTTGACATCATCTGAATCTTTTGTGGAGCCCTCCTCTGCTGATCCTCCCACAGTCTGCTAATCTCCTGTAGTAGCAGATGCCAGGTTTCCTCCAACATCACGTTTCTCGCCATAGCAAGATTTTAAATTCCCTCCTGCCCGCCCTTTCTCTCCAGCTCTCACTCCTTCTCCTTCCATCTCTAATGGCATGCTTTTATATCTTTTAAGTTGGAATAAGTTGAAAACAAGAATAAAACCACAATACACAAGTTAATAACTCAAACATTTGAATATTAACAGCTAGTTGTATTTGGTAGGAAATAATATTTAGGAGGCTAAACTACATTGTTATCACAAATAAACAATGAAATTGGTTGGAGAGGTTATTTTTTCACATGTATATGTCCACACAAAGGCATGAGATCAAAGGAGTACGAATGGTTACATCCATTTGTATGGATAGGGAAGGATTTGAAGAAATAACATTAATTTTATTGCATGTTTTGATTTTTTTTTAATGCTTAATTGATTCAAAAGGTTGTAGAAACATTTTCAAATTATCTGAACATCATTTCAATTCGTTTGAATTAATTTTGAAGCCTAGCAATCTGACTATCCCGTGACAAGCCTGGGAATTGCGAATTGTTTTGAATAAATGGATTAGGATTCATCCCTTACTATAGTATCTATGATTTTGGGGATGAATCCATCATTGTACCATATCAAACTAACCTTATAAATGTAGTATTGATCAGTATGTTGCAAGGTGATCACCATTGTTTTCCTGTTGCAGGGTAAAAGTCATGAATTTGGCTCCTTGCCTATTGCAGTAGCCATTCTACCTGAAGGAGGGAACTATATTTTGATGGAATCCTTAATGATATGACCAAGAGAAGGTGTTTGGTCCATCATTTGGGAGATATAGTGCTTGGAGAGCCTAGTTGGAAGAAACCTTAGTTTTGGAGGATTTGAAGGCCTAAATTGGGGCTTTTGGTATTGCAAGGGGTATGAGTCTAATTCCTCCTATGTTTGTATGTTTGAGGACATAAGGAGTCACTATCCAAGATTTGGGGTCTTGAAGTTGAGTGGGGATAGTAGTTTCTTTGCAAATTCACCATTTTTATGCATAGTTGTAGGGTACAGTAAGTTCAACCCATCAAATTGTCAAGAGTCTCCATACGCACTCTTAAACACACCATCACAATACTATCTAAAAAACATGCTCAAATTTGCATAACCTAATATGCAGTTCTCTGTCTGTGTTGACTCCATCTCTGTCTGCTACTAGGAAGGGTTACTTGGGTTTGTGGCTTGTTTGGAGAAATTTGATCAAAGGGTGAAAATGGAACTTAGAACCTATCTAGAAAAGTTGATCTAGTAGTGTTAAGGCCTTCAATAGGTTTATTTTGAGCCTTGAACCCTTTGAATTAAATTAAGCCCATGTGAGTAAGTGGAATCCCTTGGGTACATTTTGAAACCTTGGGGTTGTCATACAAAGGTGTAGAGTCTTATTGTCCAAGGGTTGTAAGTCTCCAAGCCTCTGTATCAAAGATGATAGCCATGCCTATTGGGGTTCAGACTAATCAGGTGGCTGAAGCTATGGCATCCTACAAGAGTATTCTGTTAGCCCAAAAGTGGAATTCCAAAAAAAATATGGATAGAGGGAGAGTCACATAACAAAATCAAATGCCTTAACATAAATTTATCTCCTTCTTAGAATATAAAAAATATTATAAATGCATCCTTGGATATCATAGCCTCTTTTGAAGAATGTGTTATCACACTTGGGTATAGGGAAATTAACTCAGTGGCTGACTAGATGGCCAACAAGGCAGTTAACATGGAAGATATACTGAGATGGTGTGGAGAGGATTTCTTGTCTTATAATGTGAAATCATTAATTGATGCAGACCGAATCTGAAGTAGGCAAGTGGAAATCATCAAAGATTACAATGAGAAGTAAAATGACTTGGCTATTTATTACAAAGTATAGAGGGATCAATTCTCATATCACAAAGTACTAGGGCCTAATTATTTCACACACATTTTGGTTTACTAATGCCATTCTAAAGGTTTTTTTTGTCATCTTTCTCTAGTATGGTGTTACAAACTTACATAAAAACAATAAGAAGAGAAATTGGAAGGATGATTGCAGAATGGGAGGTAGCAGAAAGCTCTTTGAATCGGTGAATTGTGACAATTGGAGAAAAAATGAGGAAGTTTTGGATATTCTGAAATGAGGGCATTTAATGGAGAGGTTGCATGGGCGTGATTTGACCATTATGAAGTATTTCATCAAGAACTGGAAGAATGGGAAGTTAACTATGAGGAACTAGAAGATAAAGGTGGATGAATCTCTCATTTCAGAGGTCATTCATCTCCTGAGAGATGAAAACAAATTCTACAAGGATAGAAATCTCACTGATGGGGTCGTTAAAAGATTCATGGAGGAAGAAAAATAAATAAAATGTCTTGTAAAGTTAAGTAATTCATATTACTCTCCCAAAAGAATTAGTAGGCTGTGGACAAATGTTTTGTTTTCCATTATGAGTTACATCACCCTAGATGGAAAATATACTAGGGATTATGGGTATCACTTTGTTATTTTGAATCATTTTCGTCATGGGGAAAAAAATTGTTTCCATTATTATTTGTTGAGCTCTATGAATTTTACTATGAAGGAGATGACAAAGAACCCTGAGGGATATCATTCTATGTACCAAGGTTTAATGGTTCTGATTTATGACCATCTAAAGGGTACGACTATTGATAGCCCCCAGTGTCTTCGTTCTAATATGGGAAATGAGGATTCAGATGAGGATTACTCTACTAATGAAGACACTTAATTTTTTGCCAAGGATGATTCTGATTCTTCTTCTGGCGACAAGAAGCTAGAAAAAAGGAAAATGAAAGGTAAGATAAGACATGATGCCTCTTCCTTGAAAAAGAATTAAAAAAAAAAGAACCAAGAAACCCTATGTTATTTACTTGTCGATTAATGAAGACGAGCATGATTATGATAAAAATGAGGCTGATGAAGTTGCTACTCAGATAAAGAAGAAGTCGTATTGTAATCTCAATCTCTCTCATGAAGAAGATACGAGAATTGATGAAGATATGAGGCCTAAGGGTGATACTAAGAAGGAGTATGAGGAAGATGGAAAAGAAGGTCAGGAGGAGTTTACGACTAAGGAGATTGTGATATGTAATGATATGAGGGCGGACTCTGACAGGAATTAGACTATTATTCTTGATACCCTCTCAACCCTATTGGAAATCAGGGGATTATAAGCCTTTTTAAAACTATGGAGAGGATGATTGATGAGAATAATCAAATGAAGCAAGACAGTTAGAGCTTAGGCCAAAATTTTTTTGGAAACTATGACTCTGGGTAAATCTCTTCTAGATTGTATTCAAAAGATGAACACGACCATTGGGAAGGCAGCGGATATTTTTGATGCTTACTTGAATCTAAATTCACTACTATGGAAAATAGGATTACTGCGCTTCAAAATGCTTGGGCTATTAATAATATGGAGAAAATCACTACTATGAAAATAAGGATTTTGAAAATGGAAGATTGCTTGAGGAATCTTGGTGAGAAAATCTACAAGATTATGAAGACCTCGGTAGACCATGTTAAAATTCTTGTTGGGAAGCATGAGAAGGACAAAAATGTTGTGGACAGGGAGATTGACAAAGACAAGTTGGAGGTTTCCTCATGCCCAGGGAAAAGGACCAGATCCAACATGAAAAAGAAAAGGATTGAAGATAAAGACCTGGATGAGATCAAGAATAATGATGTCAACATGGACATGGTGATATTTGAGGTAGTAGAGCTCCTTAATACTTTTTAGGCTCTGGCCTTGTCTCTATTTTATGCCTACTTCCTGGTTATTTTTTGTCCTTTTTCTAGTGTTTAGTGTTGGCTGGCTTGTGCTTGGCCGCAAGCTGTCCTTTCAATTTTTTTTGTTTTCTTTCTATTTCTATGGGGTGTTAATGCTTAATCCTTTGTAAGCTCTTTGTAAAAGGTTTCGGGTCCTTTCAAAACCTATTTTTTACCTAATCAAAACTGATTTCTCCCATCCTGACTAAGAAAAGATCCTTTTCATCCAAAAATATTTGAACCAAACCTACCTAACATACCATGCTGAAAGGAATCTACTACATTATTAGAAAAAATACATAACCCAAGATGAGTAGTGTAGTGTTGTAAAGTATAAAACTTTACAATTTCACACTCCTTTTTAGGCCCTTTCTTTAGTCTACCTTCCCATAACTCATTTCAATCCTATATTTGGCCTTGTAACAACTAAACTATTGTCATATGCTCATCAGGTGACTAGATCCTATGTCTTGGGACCTTCTACTTTGCATATACCCTTATTTGATCCTTTTTTGGGTGGACCATGGTGCCTAGCACCAAGTCCTAGTGGACTAATATTTTTAGTGCCACATTCCCCCTAAAAAGGGCCCAAAATCAAACATGTAAACGTGTTAATTCCTACCATTTGTTATACAATCGTGATTTTTTTCTATGACCATTATAATTCATCCTAAAATAGGAAATACCTTGTGATCTTTATGTAAATGAATCATTCCTCATTCATTTTAACATAAGTATTATTGAGATCACTCCTTGAACAAGTTTATTTAGATTTGAGTATTATGGAGTAGTAAGCCTACTGCACATGTACTTTTGTGATTGATTTTTTTAATAATTGTCATGTCATGTTATTGCATTAAATCATGAATTTATTATCCAAAGAGAATTGCATCACTACCATTATCAAACATGAGTTAATATCATCTCACTTCAACATTTTACTTCAGATTCAAAATCTTCCCTACTAGGGGTAAACTCTCTTTTATAATAAATCATAGTTGTAGTGGAGGTTAATTCCTGTGTAGGATTTGATAATACATTATTTTTATGTCTTCTCTGTGTGCAAGTTAGGGATCTAATAATCAAAGGTTATAGATTATAAAGAGTAGATAGAGACCTACAATTCCATATTTTGAATATACTAAAACTCATGGACTATTTCAATTAGCACACTTATCGACCACTTTTTGGGTTAATTTAAAGAGTGTGATCTATAGAGTAGTATAATCCATAATGTGCAGCCTCAGGTTGAACGACACCTATCAAGACTAAGACACCTAGCACACTGGTCTAGCATTTTCAAGCTCAAAGCTTGGTGATCGATTCCTTTATGTGTCATTTTTATTTATTTGTAATTTTTTGTTTGTTTTCCAATCTATTTATGCTTATTTATGCCTAATCTTATCATTTCCTAGCATTTTACCTAGTTCTTTCATATTTTCTTATTATAATAATATTTAATCATAATAATAAAAAAGGGAATGACTAACCACAATTCTCAACTCCCCTAAGAAACTAAAGTGAAGCCTTATTATTTTTTCCTCAACGAAATCAAGGTTGGAAATTATTCCTAGTTTTCACATTTAAGCTAGTAAACTTTATTTCCACCACAATTCAAGTAGAGGGAAAATTCCCCAAATTACACTAAATTTTTTTTGGTTACTTAATTATGTTGTCTACGCAAAGTAGTATTCAAAAATAATATGGTACTCTTAAGAAGGCTTTTCATTTAAATCAAAACATATTCATAATAAAGAAATATCGATTTGATTCTTCTATCCTCCACCACCAAATTATCCCCCATGATGAGTATCATCAGAAAATTTTGATGAGAGAAAACATGACCATGGGAGGAAGGACAAAGCTATTTTAATTGGTCTTCATTAAAGGCCTTATGAAGGGATCTACCCAAGGCCTCCACCATTATGACAAAAAGAAAAGGCATGATTGTGTTGGAGTAAATATGGATCTATCATATTTACCCATAATTAATTTTACTTAGTTATAATTACATTTTAATGAAAACTATATTTCTTTTCAGGTAGTTGGTTGTCAATTATCTACTGGCTCTCCCTCCTTTCCTTGTCTACATCTTCCACATCTCAATACATTTTATCTCACTAGTGAAATAGTTATTTCTTCTCTCGTGTATATGTTTGGTCGCCATCACCAACATGGTATCAAAACCTCCAGTCTGCGATGCCTTCTAGTTTTGAGATTTTTTCCACTTGATTTATGTGAGATTCAAGGAATCTTGCATGTAGAAGATATTCAATATCTTTATGGTGTTTGTGTCATTATATTTGATGCACAAAACTTGTACTTTTATTATCTCTAGAGATGGCACTAGTTTACAGTTAGTTGGTAGCATGATTTATTTTTAGCCTAGTTCGAGAATAGTCTTATTTTGCAAGTAGTAATTAACAATGATCAATGGTTTCCTCATTGGACCACATAGAAAATTGGATTGGCTTTTAAAACAACTTAAGCAACCATCACGATATTTATTCTTTGTTTGGTGGCACATCCATATTGAAATTTTTTTTTAGGTTGTATACATTTTGGCCAGTCCTTTTATCTTGGAAAACACTTCATATGTGCAGCATGGCATTCCATTTAGCCACCCAAATTTTATTTTCTTCCTTCGCTTGAAATTTTTAATTGCCAAAAAATAATTTAATACTCTTTTTTTTTTTTTCCACTTCCACCCATATTTATGAGTAGCACATTCTTTCTAATATACCAATAATTTTACTTGATTAGGCATCTTGGAGGGGTCCTTTTCTTGGTTTAAGGTTGATGCCAAAGAATTTTTTAGCTTGTGGCTTGTCATTTCCTTTGTTGGGTAGTGATTCTTGTCCTATCCAACATGTTTTTCTTTGTTATAACTTAGCACCTACTTCCAGTAGTTCACCTCTTAGGCTCATTCTTTATTATGGTAGAGGGTTCATATTGTTGATGAATGATTGTTTTTACTACGAGGTTAGATTATCATTTGACTAAGAACCTCATATTTCTACTCACGTGATCTTATCTTCTCCTCATAGACTCACTTCAACATTGTAAATTTTTTTTGTAGGTTTCTTTTTAGACTTTATACATTCTAAAGTCTAGAATAAATATTTTCATTTTAGAATTTTTTCATATATGAAATTAAGGATAACTCTTGGTGGGTCTGTTATTTGGATGTGTGAGCATCTCCATGAGATCTTTATCCCACATTTCTTGTGAAAGTGGATTTTTTTTTTCTTTTTATATGAAGACACCCAATAAAAACTTGTGAAGAGCTTGTGGAGAAAAGCTTGATTGGTTTGTCCTGCTAGTGGAGACTAATGGTGGCAAGGGCTACCTACCACTTAATCAAGAAAATGAAATTATTTTTTGCCTCAATTTTTTATCTCTTTTTTTTCCCAGTGTGGTCATATAGATGACCATAATTAAGCCTCTTGGTGCCTCAAAGTGCCTAGAATAGTTTTTCATAAATTTTGAAAATGAAGGCAATTTTTCACAATTTAAATATTGACATAGAACTCTTTTTATCAACTTCAAGAATTTTCCCATTGTTTTGTTATTTTGATACCCCATTTTGGATGTTGATGTTAGAATCTTGGTTTTTCTCTATTTCATTCGGTAGATCTCCATATGATGTGAGAAATGTATCATTGATGCAATAATGGGTTATGAAAAAAATCCTTCTACTACGTTGATTAGGGATAATTATGAGCCATTGGAAAAATGAATCATCACACATTTTAGATGGCTTAATCCATTACCTCATCTTTATGCACTCATTCATAAGCCAAAGAAACAATGGAAGCAATGAGTTTGGGAAAATCAAAATGATTGTATCATAGGGTTGGTTAGTTGTAGCATCGGAGTTTCCTTTGTGATATCTACCCCATTTTTTGTGGTATTCAATTTCCTTGCATAGTTTCAACCATTATTTGGGAGATTTTGGAGATCCACATATTCCTCCATTCTCAAATGATCCCACTTCAGATTTCCTTATTTCAACTTGATGATGTCGATTAATTACCTTTGATGATGATACCTTAGAAAATTTTAAATATGATGCAACCCTTTAGAGTTATAATCATCCAGTGACTCGTACAACTCACACTTCTCTAGTTGAGATCACATATTCATATTTTGTTGGTGATTTGGATAATTCATTGCAATAAGAGGTGTATATTTGTCTTCCTGACTGGAATCCTTATTTTCCAAAAAACTAATTCATTATTTTTGGAGTCTCACATTTCATATTTGGAGGACACATTTGATGGTTTATCTCTCATATTTGATGATAGTTATGGTACATGTGTTGTCACTTCATTTTTATCTTTGGAGTTTTCTTAAAATCAACTTCTATTGGTTCTTTTTTTGTCACCTTGTATTGTAATTGGGTATGTACCTAATTGGTTTGTGGCATCTTTATCATTCAAGGACATGGTGATACATGAATGAATTTTAGAGACATCATTATTCTACATTTGGGTTTTTCTTCATACCATTTCCTATCCAAAATAGGAATAATTCCTACTTTTGTACTTGGTTTATCTTCCTCCCAAGGAGATAAATGTTTTTTTATAGGAAATGGAATTTTTTTTAATCTTTAAGCACTCACCATTTATGTAAAACATATTCATTATGGGAGAGCTATCATGTCTCTCCTCTTCCTTCCTTTGGAGGGATTATCAATCATATATACATGATGTATGTAGTCCTTGGGGTTTGATTGAGTCCTTTGTGCATGATCTTGTGTTTTATTTTATGTCTTTTTGGAGACGATTTTTCTCCCATGTGATTGTATACTTTTCTCTATTTATGAGAGATTTCCTTTGTTAGGAAAGTAGTGTCTCAACCTTGCATTTAAATATATTTACTATTTATAGTAAGCTTTACATTTGAGCACGTATTGGTCCAAATTTTTTCCCAAAGCTATGTATTGTCTAGATAAGAGTGTCAATAAATTTGCATTGCAAGATCACATCTAGACTTGAAGATATTGATGTTTTTATTTTTGAAGTTGTTGAAGAATTTTTCCATAGTCAATTTTGAAGGCTTCAAACAATCATAAACAACCTAAAACTATTTTTTACTAATGTATCAATTTATAACTTGATAGGGAATGTCACAATATTTTTGGCACTTCAAATGATTCATTAATTAGATAACTGGTTCAAAGGTTATGGCCTCCAAAACTTGGGTCTCTTGAAATAAGAAATATTAAAAATGTGTTGGACACATAAATGAGCTATAAAAGGGATTTACATGTGTTGGTGTGAATTTTGACACATCACATGTCATATTTGATTGGGGATAATATGGTCACCATTTTTTAGGTAGTTTTTGGCCCATGTTTTTGTAATACAATTTTATGGTTTCATGTATTGTATCTCCTATATTTTAGGTACGTGAGATAGATATTATGTGTAAGAGTCTAATACCCATTGAGTTGCTTCTGTATCTCTAGTTGGTGATACTTTTGTAAGAAGATTTCTCTATAAGTATATTGTATTTTTTTGTTAATTTCTTAATAATATATTGGGCAACTCTTAGAGTGTGGGGTTTTTCTCTCAAAAGGGTTTTTCCCACGTAAATTATTATGTTGTTATATGCATATTATTTATGTTAATTTTATAGAACTATTACAAAGATATGATAAAGTTTTTTCATAATTCTCCTTGATGAGCTCATAAATATTCCTATATATTTTATTAATTATGTCAATTCAATCCATGGTTATAATTTCATTCCAATATACTTCCATACTTTACCTTATTTCCATGAAGCATTAGATATGATAAATGATGATTAATAAACATTTGTATATTTAGTTAATTAATGACTAAATAATGGCAAATTATTATTAGAGTGGTGATTATTAAATTCTAAGTATTTTGGAAGGATTAACATATTATTTTTGATATATTTGAGTCATTCATGTAGCTTGAAAGAAGAAGAAAGTTCACACTTGTCAATATTCAGTAGTTGTTGGAGGTACAAAAAAAGTCAAAATACAAGTTTAGTAAAATGGGCATATCTTACACATTTCTTAATAAAATTCAAATTTTTAAAATAGTTTTGAAATCTAGAGAATAAAAAAACCTTTAAAGTGTTAGAGCTAACTCACAATAATAAAGGAGCACCCTTCATTTGAAGTTGATTGTAGAAAAAGTGGCGATGGGAAAGACAATAGACTTTGTTAGAGCCAAGGAAACACACATAACTGAGAGGGGAGGGGGGGTGAATCAGTTGTGTCCACAAAATCTCAAACTTAAACCACTTAACCACATATCTGAAAGATAAACTTTAATGCAAGATCCAAACACACATATCAATGCATAACACCAAGAACATTGTCTCCAACAATAGAAATATGTTGACATCAATGAAAAAACATTAATTATAGCATACATAATTGCCAAAAACTTTCTCAAAACCCAACAATCTCCCCATTTAGTATTTATGGAAACATATGTTATGAAATATCAAATCAATGCACAAAGAAAATCATATCAGCAGTATCCACAATATCTCTCACAAACATACTCAAGATCTCTGAAATTATGAATCTCTCCCTCTTACATCATCTCTTACCTATAGATTTTACCATATTAAGAATATCTCCCTCTTACATCATCTCTTACTTGTAGATTGTACCATATTTTTCACACTATCTCTCCCCCTTTGACATCAATGACAAAAGAACATGCATGCACTAAGCCAATGAAATAAAAAAATATGAACATATTTCAACAACTTATTAAAACCAAACAATCAATCCTCATACCAACTACTCATACCGTTTGACCCCCCTAGGGAGTATCCATCAAAAACATCAATCCAAATTTACAGATTTAGCAATTATTCCATTGGACCGATGCACCAAATACATTTCTAGCTCTGATCAGAAAGGGGCATCACCCCAATCTTACCTCGAAGATACTCAAATGTATTCTTTGGCAAGGGCTTTGTGAAAATATTTGCAATCTGTTGTTTTGTAGGCACATATTCAACTCTGACTTTATTTTTACTGACTTTCTCTCTCAAGAAATGATATTTGATAGAAATATTTTGTCTTTGAATGCAACACACGATTCTTTGAATTATCAATAGCACTAGTGTTGTCACAATATATAGAAATAGGTTCTTTAATGTTTACCCTTATATCCTTCAACATTTATTTAATTCACATCACTTGTGTACAATTAGTAGCAGTAGAAACATATTCAGCTTCAATAGTAGATTGTGATATGTAATTGTAAAGAAGAAAAATGATGTTAATAGAATAAGAGTGTTATGATACTCAAATAAATTATCACCTTACATTTAATGTTTAGAGTGGAGGGATAAATAAGACATTCCACTTTATTCTCAAATGCACAAAGGAAGGAACCAAATTGATCAACCCAAAAATGATCAATGCATAAATGAATCAATCTATTGGAAATAAGAATAAAAAAGGAGATCCTAGGTTTCCCTCTTAAAATGTGTGTGAATGAATGTAAATGTGTGATAGATTTAGAATGATTAAGGATTTGAATTGAAATGGATAGGAGAAATTCACTAACCTTGAAATATTGCAGATATGAAGAATGTTGTTTTCTGAGGTCTGTACTCTATTTCCGGAAAATCTAAAGTATGATCCGGAACCAAAACGCAGAGACAAACAAAACCCAAAAATATTTTTCTGATCTAACACCGTCTTAAGAAAAAGGTCGACCTTGACCCACAAATGTCACCCCTGACCCAATAATCTCGACATTGACCTACACAGGTCTGACAAAAAATCTGTTCGCGGATCCTGAAAGTTGGTCGAAAAGGGTATCTAGATTTGCCCTCAAATCCGCAGTCCTAAACCTGTATCTGCAAGAAAAAGAGATTTGTTTGTTGGGGGGGAGGGGTTTTCCTTAGTCAAACCCCAATTTAGGAATTAACCTTGAAATCAATAATTAAAATAAGAATGCTAAAAAGTAGTATAATTGAATCTAACAATGAAGCTATGATATTCAATGGACATGCAACTGTAATTCTAATGTAGACAAATATGTAAATATGAAAGCATGGACTTTAGAAACCATAAAAATCCATAATTGTAAGCTTTAAATCCACCTTGAAGAGAGGATGAAAGAGTCTTGAGGATGCGTAAAGGATCTTGAAGGAAGATCACACCATCATGATGGCTAGATCTAGGGCTTTTTATGATAAATCTTGAATGTTGGAACCAAATCCCTTCAAAGGCTTGAAAGCTTGAATCCTTGATCTTTGATGGAGGAATTGAATGCTTGAGAGGAATAATTGAACACCTTGAAAGCTTGGAAACATGTAGAAAAATGGATGCTTGAACCTTTTTCTTCTTGACAAAATCTTGGTTAGAGCTTTTTGTACTTAGAAGACTTAGAGAAAATGAGAGAGAAAGGCTTCCTTTTATATGAAAATATGACACAATCTTCTAGAGAGGCCGACATAGGAGAATTAAATTCCAATTAGACCCATGACCCTAGAAGAGGATCTATATTAAATATAATTTAGGATTTACCACTTTGGAACCTAAAACAGCCAACCCGGAAGTGGGAAAATGAATTTTTGATGACCTTTGGAAGTCGACAAGCTTCCAGATTTGGAAGGGGGACCCAGGTCAAGGTAGAGGTCAACCCTAACCTAGGTCAAGGTCAAGGTTGACCCTGACCTAAGTCAAGGTCGAGGTCGACCTTGACCTAGGGGGTCAAAACCCTTGGAAAATGTGTAAGGTGGGATAGAAGGTGCCCAGAGAGGCCCAATCAGGGTCCTAAACAAACACAGAAGTAGGAGATGATGCAAAAATGATGGGAAAATATGATAGTGGTAAAAAAAATCCCCTAAGGAGGGCTAAATTTTCTTAACATGGAATTTCTTCCATTTTAAGATGATATGTTAAGCCCCCACTTTAGCGGAAGTATGGAAATCAAACATGCTTTCGGTAAAGTTAGAAGAAAGACTCTGGTGGCTCGCAAAAAGGTAGAAAATCACTAGGTCAAGGACATGAGCCCCTAGACCAAGGATTCTAACTCAACATACATGCATAAATATATGGAAGTAAAGAGTAATCAATCATAGGAAACATACATGATTACATAAGCAAGACAAGAACAACACTATAGATAACATAGCTTCATGCTCTAATCCTACTAGCATGAAAGCAAAAAAGAGAGAAAAGAGATAGTGATTACCTCACCTAGTAAGATGCCCACCTTAATATGAATCACTAAGGAGGGAGAGCCCAACAGGTTCACCCATAAACTGTGCTTGTAATTGTAATGCGTCTTTTGACAGCTTTTGAAAATATCCATAGATCCACATTCTTGTATCACTATGAATATAAAATGCGTGTCTTTTCAAGATTTAGCAACTCATGTGCATTACCTTCCAAGGGTTTAGCATATTGTAAAATTTAAAAGGGTGCATATCTCTTCAGGATTTAGCAACTTATGTGCATTACCTTCCAAGGATTTAGCAAAAATAAAAGTAAAAATGTGTGTCCCTTTAGGATTTAGCAACTTATGTGTGCTACCTTATAAGGATTTAGCATGTTGTAAAATTTAAAAGGGTGAATATCTCATCAGGATTTAACAACTTATGTGCGTTACCTTCCAAGGATTTAGAAAAAAATAATAAAAATGCATGTCTCTTCAGGATTTAGCAACTTATGTGTGTTAGCTTCTGAGGATTTAGCATGTTGTAAAATGTAAACTAATGTAAACTATAGTACAAGGGAGACCCTATATATGCCCCCTCCTTATCATGACTACCCACTAGGTAGGATAAGGAAGAGAAAGAGGATACCTACTTCACAAGGTAAGGAGATATCCAGCTTAACAACAATTTATACCATATCCTTAGCGAAGAGTCTTGACCCTTACATCTAAGAACATAGATAATCGTGAAATGGATATGTCACTTATGGAAAAAGGATCTTCAAAGAGGAAGAGATATTATCGTCAAGACCCCCACCATAGAGGAGTTCTTAGGATAAAATACCATCTTCAAAAGAAAGAGGCACCAAAGATTCAATCATCAAGCCCCCTGTGATGAAGAGGAAGAGGAATCTCAAAATGAAGGAGTCAAACTCTAACCCAAAGCAAAATCAAGAGTTTATCAAAAGTGCTTGCCAAATAAAGAAGAGATGATGACCTAGGAAAATCACCTCTCATATAAGAGGGTATCCCTAGTCAAAAATATACACCTTTATAAGGAAAGAATGTTATATGATAAAAAAATTCCACTGAGCTAAGGAAAGTAGATCCTTAGATAGAGGAAGAAGGAAAATACCTTGCCCCCCCAGGGGTGAAAACAAGGGATATATCAAATTATATCAATAAATGTTGTTGTGGAAAAGAGATATCATGCAAGAAGTGAGAAAGTAACCCTTGTGAGGGATAGCACACTATTCAGTTTCCAAGGTGAGAGATTTATCAACCATGGAAACCCAAAAACAATGAAATAGGTTATAATCAAGG
>MU226070.1:464216-501489 GCA_018584345.1 Thuja plicata | reverse complement strand
TTTTTGTATTTTTAAAGAAATTTTGTGATTTTTATGAATTTTGAAATATAAATGCAAGAGCATAAAAGAAAACCTACTTCTATATGCATGCAAGATCTAATATTAAATGCAAATCTAACACCAAAAAAGAAAGAGTTGTCTATCGCGGGTTCACCAAAATGTAAAGAAGAAAAATGATGTTAATAGAATAAGAGTGTTATGATACTCAAATCACTTATCACCTTAAGTTTAATGTTTAGAGTGGAGGGATAAATAAGACATTCCACTTTATTCTCAAATGCACAAAGGAAGGATACAAATTTATCAACCCAAAAAGGATCAATGCATAAATGAATCAATCTATTGGAAATAACAATAAAGAAGGAGATCCTAGGTTTCCCTCTTAAAATGTGTATGAATGAATGTAAATGTGTGATAGATTTAGAATGATTAAGGATTTGAATTGAAATGGATAGGAGAAATGTACTAACCTTGAAATATTTCAGATCCGAAGAATGCTATTTTCTAAGGTTTGTACTCTATTTTTGGAAAAACTGAAGTATGATCCGGAACCGGAACGCAAAGACAAATAAAACCCAGAAATATTTTTCTGATCTGACACCGTCTTAAGAAAAAGGTTAACCTTGACCCATAAATGTCACCCTTGACCCAATAATCTCAACCTTGACCTGCACAGGTCTGACAGAAAATCTATAAGCGGATCCCAAAATTTGGCCGAAAAGGGTATCCAGATTTTCCCTCAAATCCGCAGTCCTAAACTTGTATTTACAAGAAAAAGAGATTTTTTATTTTTATTTTGGTGGGGGGGGGGAGGGGTTTTCCTTAGTCAAACCCCGATTTAGGAATTAACCTTGAAATCAATAAATGAAATAAGAATGCTAGCAAGTAGTAGAATTGAATCTAACAATGAAGCTATGATATTCAATGGACATGCAATTGTAATTCTAATGTAGACAAATATGTAAATATGAAAGCATGGACTTTAGAAAACATAAACCTACATGATTTTAAGCTTGAAATCCACCTTGAAGAGAGGATGAAGAAGTCTTGAGGATGCATAAAGGATCTTGAAGGAATATCACACCATCATGATGGCTAGATCTAGGGCTTTTTATGATAAATCTTGAATGTTGGAACCAAATCCATTCAAAGGCTTGAAAGATTGAATCCTTGATCTTCAATGGAGGACTTTAATGCTTGAGAGGAAGAATTGAACACCTTGAAATCTTGGAAACATGTAGAATAATGGATGATTGAACCTTTTGCTTCTTAACAAAATCTTGGTTAGAGCCTTTTGCACTTAAAAGACTTAGAGAAAATGAGAGAGAAAGGCTTCCTTTTATATGAAACTAGGGCACAATATTATAGAGAGGTTGACATAGGAGAATTAAATTCCAATTAGACCCATTCCCCTAGAAGAGGACCTATATTAAATATAATTTAGGATTTTCCACTTCAGAACCCAAAACAGCCGACCTAGAAGCGGGAAAATGAATTTTTGATGACCTCCGAAAGCTGACAAGCTTCCAGATTTGGAATGGGGACCTAGGTCAAGGTTGAGGTTGACCTTGACCTAGGGGGTCAAAACCCTTGGAAAATGTGCCAGGTGGGATAGAAGATTCCTATAGAGGCCCAATCAGGGTCCTAAATAGACACAGAAGCAGGAGATGATGCAGAAATGAGGGGACAGTATGATAGTAGTCAAAAAAATTCCCTAAGGAGGGATAAACATTCTTAACATGGAAGTGCTTCCATTTTAAGATGATACAGTAATTTTGTTTCTTAATTTCCCATGAATCTAATCCTTACCCAAAAAGAAGGCTCCACCACTTGTGCTCTTTCTATAATCCAGATTACCTACCCAATCAACATTTGTGTGTGTACTCAATGTAAAATCATCATCCTTACCATACCATAAACCATAGTCAATTGTTCCCTTCAAGTATCTAGATATCCTTTTCACAATAGAAACATGAGATTCCTTCGATTATGCCTGAAATATTGCAACAATACAAATTGTTTTCATAATATCCAGTCTGGTCTGAGTCAAGTATAAAAATCCACCGATCATTGATCTATATCTTGTTTGATTTGTGTTAGGGTATTCATCAACTTTAGTCAACTTTCAACTAGTAACCATAGGAGTACCAAGCAGTCTAGAATCTTCCATACCAAATTTCTTCAAAAGTTCTTTCACATACTTAGACTGAGATATGAAATTACCTTTGTCTAATTGTGTAATTTCCAATCCAATAAAGAATTTCATTTCACCCATCATAGACATCTCAAACTCTTTCTGCATCTCATTGGAAAATTATTTACTCAAGTTTTTATTTCCTGTAAAGATAATACCATCAAAAAAGACTTTAGTAGTTGGAATAACATCATTGACAACTTTGAAGTATAAATTACTATCAGTAATACCTTTTCTGAAACCAATTCTTAGAAAATAATTATCCAATCTAGCATGCCAGACTCTAGGAGCTTGTTTCAATCCATGCAATGTTTTCTTCAACTTGCAAACCATGTCACCTTCATTGCTTAGGGAAAAACCATTAGGTGTTTCAATGTAGACTTCTTCCTCTAGCTCTCCATTTAAGAATTCTGACTTGACATCCATCTAATATACCTTAAAAAAATTGTAAGAAACATATGCAAAAAACATTCTAACAAGTTCAATTCTAGCAACAGGGGCAAAATTTTATTCATAATGAATACCTTCCATCAAGGAAATAACTTCCAATTATTAGGACCAAGGAAACAGACACAACTGAGGGGGGGGGTGAATTAGTTGTGTCCACAAAATATGAAACTTACACCACTTCTCCATCTTCATTTAATTTATTCCTGAATGCCCATTTGATACCAATCATGTTCTTGTCCACAGGTCTAGGAACAAGAATCTATGTCTTATTATTCTCAATCTGTTCCAATTGTTCTTTCATGGCTTTGATCCAAATTTAATTTTTGCATGCTTCATCAACATCCTTAGGCTCATCTTAGAAATCATACAAATTCCATTTCTAGCAATTCTTCCTCTAGTCTGAACACCTTTATTCTTATCACCAATAATCTAATTTTTTGAATGATTTAGTATCATATACCTTGGAGTCTTCAGATTTGCATTAGTGGTTGACTCTTGTATTTCCATGTCTTCCTCATTCACAACTTCTTCATTTTGTTCTACTAATCCATTTTGATTTTGATTTTGTGCTTGCAAAATCTCACATCCTTCTTCATCATCTGCTTCATAACTGTAAGATCTAATTCATTTCTGAAAACTTTCATCCACTTTCACACTAGCACTTTCAATCACCTTTCTCAATCTATGATTGTAATATTTATATGCTTTTCTCTTTGTAGAATAACCAAGAAATATTCCTTCATCACTTCTAGGATCAAATTTTCCTAAATCTTCATCTCTCTTAATGTAATATTTTCTTCCAAAAATTTTGAAATGCTTCACAATAGGAATATGACCATACCAAATCTCATAAGGCATCTTACCAGTACCATGCTTGATTTGAACTCGGTTAAAAGTATAAATAACAGTGCTAACAACTTCTTTCCAATAGATTCATGGAACATTTTATTCAATTATTATTGTCCTTGTAGTGTCAAGTCTTGTTATGTTTCTTCTCTCTACAATTCCATTCTATTATGGGGTCCTAGGATCTGGCATTTTTCTTTTTATTACACGCTCTTCATAGTATGCATCAAACTCTCTAGATGTAAACTCTCCACCTCTGCCAGATCTTAGGCATTTCAACTTCATACTTGTCTTAGCCTCAACCATAGCTCGAAATATCTTGAATTTTTAAAATGCCTTAGATTTTTATTTTATAAATATAACCCACATCATCCTTGAATAATCATCAATGAACATGATAAAGTATCTATCTCCATAATAACTTATAGTTCTAGTAGGACCACATAAATCAGTATGTACCAAGTCTAAAAATCCACTCAAAGAATATATCTTTCTTTTGTAAGTAGATTTAGTTAGATTACCCAGTTGACATTCTTTACACATCACATTAGCAGGCTTCAACAACTAAGGTAAATCTCTTACTGCATTTGTAATACTAATCTTCACAATGTTATCAAAGTTTAAATGACATAATCTTTTGTGCCATAATCAATTTTCATTAATCTTAGAAATCAAGCATCTATTCTCTAAATTTTTCAAATGAAATACATTACCTATGGTCTTTGTACCTGATGTAATCTAAATTTTAATGCTTCCAATGATTCTACACATTCCATTCTTGAATTGCAAGTGATAACACTTATCAACTATCTATCCAACACTCAAAAGATTATGCTTTAATCCTTCAACATATAAAACATCATCAATATTACTCTTACCATCATGTGTAATTGAACCTCTTCCTTTGATCAAAAAAGGTGCATTGTTACCAAATGTGAAAACTCCACCATCATAATATTCAAGCTTCACAAACTTTTTTTTGTCTTCGGTCATGTGATGTGAACACCCACCGTTAATAACCCAATCGTCTCTCTTATACACATAAAAAACTAAGTCTCTCTCTCTTCATTAGGATTCTTTTCTTTGATAGCTATGAACACAATCTCATCTTTTCTCTTCTTAGATTCATCATCATCTATTCCTTCATCAGCAACATAGTAGCACTTCTTCTAAAACTTAGATTTGAACTTCTTATGCTTGTTCTTAGGTTCTTTGTTAGGGAATATAGAAGTAATGTGACCAATCTTATTACATGAAAAACATTTCAAAGGAAACTTCCCTTCATACTTACCAGATCTCTTAGGTAGTCTCTTTACAAATTGGGCTTCAAGCTCTTTGGGATCTCTTTCTTCTTTCTCAATTTTCTCACATTTCTTAGCATACCCACCAAGATTAGATGAACTCTCACCAGGGTCATATCTTTTTTTATCCTTAGAAATAGTGGATTTAAATATAGATTCAAATTTAGGAAAAATAAATCCAAATTCACTCATTTCAAAAGCAAATAACTTGTAATCAATGTATCTCTTGTCACAGTAGTCACAGTTCTGGTTTCTTCAATAGAAACAACTTTATGATTGTAAGCAAGAGGAAAGGATCTCATGATGTTAGAAAAAGTCTCATCTTTATCCCACTTTCCACTAGTGCATTTGATTCCAAATAATATTTTAGTGATCTTGTTCACATAGGAAGTAATGTTTTCATCTTCTCTCATCCTCAATGACTCATATTTCCCTTTCATACTTTGTAGCTCAGCTTGTTTCACATATTTATATCCTTCATATAAGGTCTCCAATTTTATCCATATACCATGTGCAGTTTACGGTCCTAAAATGTTTGTATAGTCAACATATGACAAGGAACTCTTCAAGGATTCTATTGATCTCATATTAAAATCAAGTTCCTTTTTCTCATCAGTAGGCACAATAGATAGATCAGTAGGAGGTTTGTAATTCTTCTTAGTAATAGTCCAAAGTTCTTCACCAAGATATCTCAAATGTGTGATCATCTGGTCCTTCCATATAGTATAATTAGTACCTTCAAATCTTGGAATTTCCTTTTTAAAATATGTCATCAGGATCTCCTCAAGAGGTTAGGCTTCAATAAGAGGACTTAGCTACGATACCAATTATTAGGGCCAAGGAAACACACACATCTAAGAGAGGGATGAATCAGTTGTGTCCACAAAATCTCAAACTTAAACCACTTAGCCACATATCTGAAAGATAAAATTTAATGCAAGGTCCAAACACACATATCAACACATAACACTAAGAAAATTTTATCTAATAGTAGAAATATGTTGGCATCAATGATAAAACATTAATTCCAACATACATAATCTGCAACAACTTTGTCAATATCCCAACAGACTTAGTCAAACTTCTTCCATTTATTGCAATCCAAGTTAGAAATTTAAAATAAGTTGGATATGAATTGTAATCTATTTATGTACACAAAAAATCTCCATCAAATCATCTTTTTCATAAAATGGTCCAAACAAACTCTTTTCCAATCAGGCAAGAAGACAAGTTGTAATAAGACTCTAGTTCTTAGTCATTAGTTTGTTCTCACCTAGAAGAATAAGTCTCTTTATTGTTAAGGGACACATTAGATGGTTGTTAGAGATTAAATTAGCTTATATATTATAATTTCTAGCCAATAAAATTATGTAGCAAGTGGTAGATGTTAGTTAGTATTAGAGAGTCGTCATTTTGTAGGAATAAATCTGCAACAATACTAGTAATTTTAACAAAAGCAATAGATTGTATTTTCAAGGAAGCATGTTACTTGTGTATGATGTTTTAATCACTTGTATCAGAGTGTAAATTACCTAAGCAAGGGCCACTTATGATATTTTGTGCCTTTGGTAGTTATAGAAGTGGAACAAACAACAAACTACTATGTTATTACACAGTTTCTTGTAGTCAGTACTGTGTAGTTAGATTTATTTTTAGAATTGTTATGTTTTTAGTTATATTTAATTATTTTATTTTATTTTCTATACACATCGATAGAATATCTTAGAAAATCCCATAGTGCATATTCTTTGCAAACCCATTTCAAGTATATGTGCCTAGGTTGAAAATTTAAATGCAGTCCATGTCCAAGAAAGGTTGCTCAAGTATACAGTTTACTTTTGAGATAGGATTATTATCTATTCAATCACAAATAGATAATTGAACTCCACATTTTGGCATTTTTATGGGGTGTCAAGCTATGATATTATCTAGGTTTCTTAGAAGCTTTTTATTATTTTCCTAGAATTAGAGTTTCAGAAAGGATCACAAGTAGTGGCAAACAAAAATGGATCCATGAAGCACAAGAACCAAGAGCCAATGTCATTTTCAGAAATTTTAGAAATCAATGAATACATTTTACCTAGCATCATAGAGGAATTTTGTTCCCATATTGATGACAAGTTGCTGATTTATGAGGAGATAAATGAAGACAACCTTGTTTTACAAAATGAAGAAGTTAACATACACAATGTTACTTGTCAAGATGAATG
This sequence comes from Thuja plicata, assembly GCA_018584345.1. Classification (NCBI taxonomy): domain Eukaryota; kingdom Viridiplantae; phylum Streptophyta; class Pinopsida; order Cupressales; family Cupressaceae; genus Thuja; species Thuja plicata. Next base: position 494,488 of record MU226070.1, on the reverse strand, counting down.
TGATGTCCAATTAGAACTCCCACTTCAAGAAGAGAGCAGTAGTAAAGTGAAAATTAGTCCTCACATGAAAAAAAAATTAAAGAAGATATTGAAGAAGGCCAATTTGGGGATGATTTAGAGGATATTTTATTTACCTTATATGCTAAATCAGTATGTTTTGTAGATAAAAACCATGAACATAATGAAGATGGTGTGGGAATTTATGTCCTTCTATATAATTAGTCACACAAAGTGGTCTTTATAAATCAAGAAGAGGATAAAGGAGTAGACCATCTACACAAAGTCAATAAGGAAGGTTCAAATTTTGCTCTTTCATAAGGATGACCTACTACACACATAGCTGAAATTGAGTTGAACAAAGAATCACAAGTTATTGTTGGAATTAATGGGAAGTGTGTACTGAGAGGGGAGGGGTGAATCAGTACCTCTAAAACTTTTGTATCCTTTAATCAATTAACCTTTGTGTAATCAATTATATATCCAACCATATAATCTATACTATCTTGATGTGAGTTATATCAATTCATAAACTTAACATACGTGTGAACATTCATAGAAACATTTGTGAAAGTAATTGACACATAACACAAGATATGATATCGCAATAAACTCCTGTTAGGAAGTAAAAACTGTGGTGGGGATGACACCCCCAAAATCTTCACTATTTGTAGATTGGAAGGGGCTGGTTAAGGCTTACAATTTGATCACTTCTGATGATCTACCTAGTTAAAAGTGTCTATGGAGACTTGTTAAATTCTACTCGGTTAAGAGCTTTAGCAACACTATTGAGTGTGCACTCGGTTAAGAGATTTATAGTTGGACTATTAAATCCACCTTCCTTGAAAGGATTTTTACACTTTGCTCCACTTGTTAGAATGATAGAAAATTACAATTTGACCTGGTAAATACAATCTCCTATTGCTGATACAAATCCATTTAATTTTTCATGAATAAGATTATCACCTAATGTGATTGAGTAATACCTCTGATTCTCGGTAGCCTCTGTTCTTGGTTCTTGCCAACCAAATTCACCTTTTGTTGTTCTGGTTCTTGAAAATTTCAATCTGATCCATAGATGTTCTCATAGGCTTCATTCATCCTATCTTCCATATTCAGACATGTCTAATGAATTATTGCATCATCTATTTATAAGATGGATTAACATCATCAAGTTTCACAAAAAATAATGTTAACTCTAAGATCAGGTTTACAACTTTTACCTTGATCTCCTAGTCTATGTGTTTTAAATCAGTTAGACTAATTAAAGCACTTACATTCATGTTTCTTGTCCCTAAAGAAATGGTTTTAAAAAAAAATCAAGATCCTATAAATAGAATAAGACTACTTTTTCTAACGTGGAAGTCAGATCCACTTTTTGCAGGCTATAACTGACTCTCAGTTTTTGTCGGTCGGTTATGCTCTGAAATCAGTTGTCTGTCTCTTAGGTTTGTTCTCTTGGTTTTCTCTTTAACTATCTCTCAGTTTTCACTTTATTTTGCATGTCGGGTTCCTCTTTATCCTTTTGAATTTACATTTTTGGTGTACACACAAAGTTGTGTCATCGGTTCTCTTTGTACTTAGCAGTTTTCGGTGATCTATTTATATCTGATTTTTGGTTTGCTCTTTGTTCTATATTTCAGTGTATGCTTACCGAAAGTGTTGTTTGCATACTAGTGGAAAATTAATGTCATCAATATCCCCCTTTGACATTAGTATCAAAAAATGATATGTGCAAAATACTAACAAAATGTTAAGTATATACAACATATATAATTCTTAGTCATTTCATGACTCCCCCTATGTATATGTCGGTATAGTACTGTATACTGCCTACTTATTTGTACATATCATATACATATAATTTTCCCCATATGAATATACATATACATATCATTTTCCATATATCATTTGCCCATCTGAATACATATCATTTTCCCCCTTTTTTGATATTAAGGGCAAAGGTCTATACCTTATAGCTTATCAAAAATTTGGGAGTGTGAAGACTTCATGTCTTCCATAATTTTCTCCTATTGTTCCTTCAAGTTATCTAGAGCCATGTGCTTGAGTGTTATCTTGGAATGTATATCATAGATGCTATTTGCTACAAACATCTCAGGAGTTTCTATCAGTTGCCATGTTGAACTGATGTATTGTTGAAGCAGTGTTAGATTTGGTAGAAGTTGATCTTGGAGCTCAGTGACTTCTTCTCTGAAGTGTGTATCTGCTTCCCAAAGTTCCTACCTTAACCTCTTTATTTCAATGATCTTCTCATAATGCAACTTAATTGCATTGTCTCCATTGTTCGTTAAGCTATTAGTACTGTTAGCTAGATCCAAATCTAACTTTTCTATGTTTTCACTATTCTCTTTAGTGAACTTTTCTAGTGTGCTCAGTTGTTGAATCAAGGAAATAGCTTCAGTTATAATTGGATCTAATTCAATAATGAATTATGAAAGCTTTACCTTGTTGACCACCACTTCTTGGCTGATGTTCTCAATTAGTTTCTGCTGGTACTTCTTCTCTTCTCTCTCTTCTATTGCCTTCTCTGCATCAATGTTCTGAGTGGTAATTGCTTTGGTGAGAGTGGCTAGTTGATCAAGAATTGGCTTATTTTGATCAATATCAACATCGGGTACAATCTGGTGCAAGATGTCCCTAGTTGTTACTAGTACCATTGAGTCTCGGTGTTGTTTCCTCATCTTCTCCTGTAATGTCTTCCTTTGGTATATTTCACCATATTCTTTCAATGCTTCATAATCAAGTGTAGTTGGGTCACATTTTGGTATCTAAATGATTTCATCCAAAGTGACTTCCAAATTATTCTTTTTGGATTTCTTCTTCTTCTTTTGTGTTTCACTTGAATGTGAAACCATTGCCATCTTCTCGGCTTTGTCCATTGTGCTTGATGAAGTTACTTGTTGTGCTTCTTTTTGCTGCTTTGATTTAGTTTCAGCTTCTCAGTTTTCTATAGACGTCTCCACATTAACCTTCACATTATCGGTAGCAACTTTGTCATTTTCCTCAGGAGTTCCATCTTTGGGTTTATCTCCATCATTGGTTTCCTTTTGTACTTCATTTGTCTTTTCCTGTGCATCCTTCATTGCTATGTCTCCATCTATTTGTTTTGAATCTCCTCCTATAACCTTGTCAGTATCGGTTACTGTGTGAGTGTCTATGATGTGCTTCTGATCATCAGTGTTGTCTTTCTTTTCCTCTTCCCCTGCATCCTTGGGAATATCTTTTATAGGTGACTTGTCTTTTTCTTGTAGAATATTGATAGCTTGTATCAACATTGGCATGTTGCCTGGTATATTCACCTGTGCATTATCAATTCTAGGGTCCTACTCATCGGTTGTGTCCTTTGTAACATTGACATCTTCATCTTTGTTTACTTCTTCTAGTGGGTCATCGGTTATGTCAATGATAGTATTATCCACAATGTTTTCCTTTTTGGTGTCAGGCCATGTTTCATCTACAACATCCATATTTTTGTTTCTAGTTGTGTCTTGTTCTTCCTTTTCTAACTCAACTGATGTGTTAGCTTCTGCATCTTTGATTAATATATGTTCTTGAGTTGCCTTATCAACATCTTTTTGTTGTAGGTCTTTGTCAGGGCTATCTTCCTCAATAGGTCTATTTAGAATTTCACACCATTTCTTGTGGCTTTCTTGTTCAAGCTCTATAAGCTTCCCTTCAAGATATTTTTAGGCTCTCAACTTGGGTGAGAATTCCTTTTTGTGGTTCTCCATCATTTCATCAATTTCTTCATTCTTGGATTCAGAAGGCATGAGAGTAACAATTACTCTTTCTCTTATTTCCTTCTAATTATTCAAAGCAAATGTCCATCTATAGTCTGTCCATGAGTTCCCTTAACACATTATTTCCTTCAAATTGAATTAGTACATATTTGAAATTGTACATCTTTGCTATGATGGTGTCTTCAACTTTGTTTTGATCTTCTAGATCTAGTTTCAACCATCTTCTAATTTTAGAATCTGTGATAGATCCTGAATTTGCAATAGATTTACAAATCTCATCAATGCTTTATGGAGCTTTAACCTTGACATTTTCTGCCTCTACAACTTCATCTTTCTCGGTGTCTTCAATGTCTTCTTGGGTTCTGATGAGCTTCCTTATTCTTTTGTTTGACCCTCTCTTCGGTGTGGCTGCTTTCCTTTCATATGTTCTTAGTTTTCCTTTCTTCAAAGGTGAAGAACTTGAATCCTTAGATGTTTGGCTTCTTGTTATAGAAGAAGTTGTGGTCCTTAGCTTCTTGGTTGGTGGAGGAGGTGGTGAATATGAATCTATGGCCTTGGAGTCATTCTTTTCTTTAGCTTCATCAATAGGTAGCTGTCCTTCGGTTTCTTCCTCCTTTTAAACTTCCTCTTCCTGCTCGGTTTCTTCCTCTGTTTCCGACAGTATTTTCTTGAGGTTCTTTACCATTTTTTCCCTTTTCATGACAATTTTCTTTACAACTAGGCCAGATTTTATTCTTAATTTGGCCTCCTCATAAGTTCCAAACTTAGGTTGTTTCTTATCTAGTGGTTCATTTAACAAGGCATCAATTTCTTTAGATGCTTGATCTATATTTATCTCATATTATAATGGTTGAAGCCATGATGTCCTTGGTACAACAGGTTTGATATAAGTGTGGTCTATATCAACCATGAAACATATTTCATCTTTATACTTCTCAATGAGTTGCTCAAGGATCCTTACCCTCTTCTACATTCGGTCTTTGAATACATTAAAGTATTCATCCATGACTATTACAAAATTATCTCCCAGTGAGGCTATGTGTTCACTGATCTACATGGTGATTGGTTTTGTGCTATCCCATTTCACATCTCCTACCGATGGAAATGTTTCTGGAAAATAGAAGAAAATGCACATAATAAGTGAGCCAAACTTACATGTGTTTGACTTAGCATTCCTTATAGTCTTTAGATTCTCTTATACCTGGTTCAATAGAAGTTCATAAAAGTCCAACTGAGTCCCCTTCTTCACAATATTATAAGCTTTGTCTACTACACCAGATGCTATGTTGTTCATCCTGTTGGGTTGGAAGAATTTGTAGCCTAAAACACATGCTCCAAATTTCATCTCATCATCGGTGATGATTGATACCTTTAATCCTCTGCCATCCCATTTGTCTCTTGTGATCTTTTTCAGTCTCAGCCTTGGCTGGATGCTTTAGTGATTTTACCTTCTCAGTTATAAGATAACCAGTGACTGCATGGATAACATCTTGGGTTATCATCTTTGGTTCATCCAGCCATAGTTTGTGATTGTGCATTCGTCTCAAGTACTAACTGAATCCACTCAGTTTTGAAGAATTTTGGGAATAACATGGCATTAGTGAGCCCTTTCACTTATATATGTTTATGCTCATCTCTAAATGTTCCATCTTCATTTCATAGCTTCTTGTAAGCTTTTTCTACCTTTGAATCACCTATTTCTGCAATCTTGCAATGTATAAATGCTCGCACATCTTTGACGAGAAAAACCCTAGCTAGTATTCGCGAGAATTCTCCAGCATCGTCAGGTTGTGGGGAAACCTTAGGGTGAATCTTATAGTGTGGTTCCTCACATGCTGAATTCTTGATGATTTTAAACTCATCCTTCTTGGTGTTCTTCGATTTCACACTTCTTGAAGTTGTGGCCATTTTTTCAGACTCAGGGATTTTTGTGAAATGTGTAAAATAGAGTTTTCAGTTGTCTTAGAACTTACTATATACACCATTAGTGATTTATGATCTTCTAGGAGTTCTCTATGTCGATTTGTGGTCACTCTATGATCCTGTTATTGTTTGCACAAAAATCGCTCTCCTCTCTCTGCTCTGGTCGTGGTGAACAATGAGTCTATTCCATCACCCTTTTATAGTTTTTTTCCCTATAATCCAAGTCATTAACACTTACCAACTCCTCCATGTGTGAAGATAGATTTCGTCGGTTAAGACATAAAATTCTTTCTTCGTTGACAACATGATGTTTCAGGGTGGTTGTTCAACTCTTCTCTTTTACCGACGGGTTTCGGTGTTGCAAACAACTTGTTCACTTTGCTTGGTTACCGACGAGGCTCAGTTTACACTTAGCAAATTTGATTTCTTATGTTAACTGATGCTTCTCGGTAAGTGACGGCAGTCTCAGCTTTGAGTGTATGCCGACAGATTTTGGTATGTATGCCCAATAGCATAGTTATCACATATTTTAACAAGTAATACCATGATGCATCTTTACTTATGCTAATTTGGCATTTTATCAAAATTTTATGGAACTCATGTAAAATAATAACTTGGGGTAATGCAGTTCCATACTTACTTGTTCTGCTTAGGTGGGGGTGGTGATGTCACCAGATCCATTGGATGGGGTGTCACCATTTGCATTTCTTGGTCTAGCTTCATCATTATTTGAATCTTTTCTCCACATTTTGTCTCTTTCTCTCTAGATGTCTTCAATGGTGTTTCCATTGGGATATGTATTGGTTTCTATCATTCAGTCTCTGCAGTCTTTCTTGAGATGACCAACTTTATGACAGTGTAAGCATGCCATTCCGGGGTTAGTCCAGCCTCTAGACTTTCTAGTCCATTGTCTCATACAATTTGCAGGAATGTGACCAAATATTCCACATGTTGTACAATTTTTCCAAGTATTGTAATCCCATACATACTGGTTACCAACTCTTTTGAGTTGATAGGGAGTTTCTTGACCTTTAGGCTTCCATGCTTGCCTTTTCTTTTTCCAGCATTCAAGAGTTGTGTGCCCATTCATTTTACAAGTAGGACAATATTTGTCCATGTAGGTTTCCTTCTTTGTTTGTTTCATCTCAGACTTACATTCATATGCTATATGTCCTTTCTTGTTACAATTATAACAAAATCCTATGAATGAAGATGTAGATTTAGGAATCCCTTTCATTTTGCCTCTGCATACATTTGATGTGTGACCTTTCTTTCCACAATGATTACATGTAAGATTTCTTGATCTTGGATTTTCATAGACATTATTTGGATCAGTTTGATTTGATGATTCTCCATTCTTGGTAAAACCTAGACCGGTGTTGTTGTTGACTCTTCGTTGTCCTTCAAGAAAATCATCCATTCTTTTATTGCTTTCTTTAGTTTTCTTAATAATTTCAATATGTTGCTGCTGAATTCTTATTCCATGTTTTAAATTTTCATTCTCATCCCTTATCTCACCGATAGCTTCTATTCTTTCAATGAGTTCAACATTTATTTTGTTTTCCTCTTGACTCATAAGAATAATTTGATTTGTAATCTCATGGTGATGCTCTATTAAGAGATTTATAGTTGGACTGTTAAATCCACCTTCCTTAAAAGGATTTTTAAACTTTGCTCCACTTGTTAGAATGATAGAAAATTACAATTTGACCTGGAAAATGCAATCTCCCATTGCTGATACAGATCCGTTTATTTTTTCATGAATAATATTATCACCTAATGTGATTGAGTAATACCTCTGGTTCTCGGTAGCCTCTGTTCTTGGTTCTTGCCAACCAAATTCACCTTTTGTTGTTCTGGTTCTTGAAACTTTCAATTTGATCCATAGATGTGCTCATAGGATTAATTCATCCTCTCTTCCATATTCACACATGTCTAATGAATGATTTCATCATCTATTTATAAGATGGATTGACATCATCAAGTTTCACAAAAAACAATGTTAACTCTAAGATCAAGTTTACAAATTTTACCTTGATCTCCTAGTCTATGTGTTTTAAATCAGTTAGACTGATTAAAGCACTTACATTCATGTTTCTTGTCGCTAAAGAAATGGTTTTAAAAAAAAATCAAGATTCTATAAATAGAATAAGACTTCTTTATCTGATGTGGAAGTCAAATCCACTTTTTGTGGGCTGCAACTGACTCTTAGTTTCTGTTGGTCGATTATGCTCTGAAATCAGTTGACTGCCTCTCAGGTTTGTTCTCTTGGTTTTCTCTTTAATTGTCTCTCGATTTGCACTTTATTATGCATTTCGGGTTCCTCTTTATCCTTTTGACTTTGCATTTTCGGTGTACACACAAATTTGTGTCGTCGGTTCTCTTTGTACTTAGCAGTTTTCGGTGATCTCTTTATATTTGATTTTCGGTTTGCTCTTTGTTCTGTCTTTCAGTGTATGTTTACCGAAAGTTTTGTTTGCATACTAATGGAAAATTATTATCATCAGTTATGTTTTTAGAAAAACAAGATTTTGCAACTGAAAGTGAAGCTACATATGCAGTTGCAGATGAAGGAGAACTATTATAGCATGCTTATGCAGTTCAAAACAACAATATGTATTTCCAAAATGATGTATTAAGCGAGCTTGTGTATGTATTTCAAAAGGCATTACATATGTTTCTACTTGTGCTACACCTCTTTATGGTTTCTCATAAATATGTGAAGCATTGTAAGTTGTTGAGAAAGGGTAGATATTTCAAAGAACTAGTTAATGGTTTTATTTGAGAAAAGTTTTATTTGTTTGTTAGTGTAGGTTATGATAGGTTAGGGTATGTTTTTACTTCAATAAGTGGTGTTACACAATGTCTTAAATGTTTTTTAAAGCATTGTTAGTTAGATGTGTATAGGTGTAGTTTGTTTCCTAGTTCTTCATGCCTAAATGACTATTTTTGGAGGTGTGCATGGTTGGTTCATCATATTTCACTATCATTTGTATTCCAAGGTTGTGAGTTATTTCTTAGCATGTGATATCAAAAGTATTATACTAAGGTTGTTGTGTCTTTATGAGATAAAAATTGTCTATCTAAATGATGTTTTCAAGTTAACCAAGGTATAAGGTTGTATCAAAAGTCATTGGATAGAAAGAGTTTCTTACAATAAATACTCATCTCCATTTCATTCTATTATATTATTTTTTATATTAAAGCAGCATAAACGAGGGTGTTGTCCCTTAAATACAACTTTCTGGAGGGTGTATGATTGGAAAATTAATAGTCACAACACATTAACAACAAAACTATAAACTAACATAAAAAAAAACATCAACTAATACCAAATATCCACAACATTAAAAAGGAGCTAAAACCTTTGGGTCTATGACCCAGCATACTAACTAAACTACTATCAATCTAATAAAGAAGCCACCAAGGGATATTCTAGTAAACATAAAACATCCAGTACTAATGTTCCAACTTAAAACAAAGAAAGTATAAACATTGTTCATATTGTGCCCATGGTGGCACCTAACATCATAAAAATAAAAAATATCTAGATCAAGGGACACATTACCTAGTGAGTTCCCTTGTAAGTGTATCAAATTTGTTGTAGGGACACTGACCAATCCTCAGTAAGGAACTTGAAGAGTTCCTTATAATTCCCTTCATCGCCATCATCGTTACCTAGAATATTCTTCAATAGAAAACAAAGGTAAGTTGAAGAGCTATGCATTACCCTCATGAAAAATCTTAAAATACTACCAATTATTGTTTCAAGCTCTAAGACTCTAGCATTTGTTTTTTCAATCTCCCCAGCAGTTGCATCACATTTTTTATAATTTCCAACCAGGTTCACAAAGAGTACCAACCACAATAATATTAGCAGTAGTTATTTCTTCAAACATCATATCATTGGATAGGTTTATAGGGATTGTTTTTATGCTATCAGAAACATGAGAATCTCTATTGGTTGTGTTAGAACTATATTTCACTTCCTCATTCTTCTCAGTATCTTCCTCCACCTCCTTCCCAGTATCTTTTTTCTCCTTAATCCAACTATCATCTTTCTCTTCATAATTTGTGTCCACTTTTAGTTTCTTCCCTTACCCAAGGGATGGGTAGCCAGTCTAGTAAACCATCTTGGGGTGCTGGTTTCATCAGTGGCCTCTATGTCAATATCAATTTCTTGAATAGTAAAATGAGGTTTCGTAGGGGCCTTCTCTTTCTTCTTGTTAGAGGGTTGGGCTTTTCTCTTATTATCCTTCAATTCCCCCTCATTTCTAGCATGGGTGGGGGTTTCAAGGCTTCCAACCAAGATTTAAGGCTAGGTTTTTTAATGTCTTTATTCTAATAGACCTCCCGCACATGCAGATGACCAATTCCCAAACTTGAATTAAAAGTTTCCCAAATTATAAAATGTTCAATCAGCCTACAAAGGCTAAAAAATCTTTTAAAATCATTTGTACCTTCCCTAATATGATTTCATCACATAATTAAGCAGTAAATTATTTCTATCACATGATAACAACCCCTTCAATATTGTCACATAATATTTTGACATGACATGCACCTATGATTAAAATTTTTGACCCTAATATTCAAAGTCATCATATTTATATTTCTAAACCCTTCACTTATATATTGCTCATTTATCCTTTGTAGTGTAATACTACTTCCCTTGTTTAACCATAGAGTTGCACCAATTAATATCCCCCAAATATTTTATATTTATTCCCCATTTACATTGTATTAGATAAATTTTAACCCAAAATAAGGGCCTTCACATGGAGTGGGAGGTGGCCAACCTTCCCCCAACATCTAATTCCATCTATGGGTAGGCCCATGGAAGGAATGACATCAAAAACACTATTTCCTTCCCTGAAGATGTGATTTATAGTAAAAGAGTGAAGACACAGAAGAAGTGTCCTAATATCTTCCATAAATCCTTCCACATATCAACTAGAATTAATAACTCCTTTAGTAGTTTCACTTATTCCAATCAAGAGAGAAATCTTAATCCCCCATAGGAGATCAATGCATTCATCTTGATTACTAGTGTGACCATTCAAGTTCCCAATAAAAGTGGCATTAAAATCTCCATTGGAGTCTTTGATCACCCCACCACCTACAACATTACCCTATTTAGCAGCTCCACCAAAATTAAGCTTGTATCACCCTATAGAAGAAGGCTTCCACTTTGTTCTTTTCCTAGCTAGTTTCTTAGTAATATCAAACTGAGCATAAATCATTGGGAGGTTCCAGTTCTTTCAAATTTTATTTTCCCAATGAGAAGAGGGGTACTTAGGCCATGTCCAGGTAGTAGTTGATAAGTTATCTGCTAGCATTTTTCTCATTTTTCACTAAGTGTTGTCAAGAGAAACTACTCTTGATGGCTTGTATTTTTGGAAAGAGAAACTACTCTTGATGGATTGTATGTTGTCATTAATGGAAGCCATACATGATTCAGATGGTTACTTTTCACATTTTTGTGTTACCAAAGGATTGATTGCAAATTTGGTTGTATGGAAGATTAGGGATAATGTATAGGTCACAGTACATGGTTCGATACGGATAGGTACTTTTGAATTTTTTGTTGTGCACCTAGGAAGAGTTTCTACATAGTGTATGCTACCTTATTCCATGCTCGCAGCAATTGTTGATATCATATGATCAAGTTATATGGTTCTGATGGTAAAAATCAGTATTCAATGATGAACAATTATAGTGAGCCTGTAGATAATTAAGTGATCTTATCGGATTGACTAATTGATCAATTTATGAATTTGATTTGATGGAATTGACATGGTAGATGAGACTTATGGCATTGATTGAGGTTGGCATAATGTTTTGATGGAGGATTTGGCCAACATTTCACATGATACACTTTATGTTCTTGAGGCTACCCAGTGAATATATAATTTTTGTAAATGAATATATAAGATCACGTTTTTGTGATGATTTGATATGGTGATGCTTAGATATGTTATGGATATATGTTTTATGTGTGAATGATCTATAATCAAAGGTTTGATGTACAATTGAGTAGAGATTTTGTGTTGTACTTGCATGGAACTATATTGGCATATGTGGCGATATTTTTCAGTTCATAATTTTGGAATTTTTTCCAATATATTTTGTAGAGCAGTGTGCTTTCCTAAGGGTTGCAGCCCTCTTTTGTAATCGAGAAGTGAGCTCTAGGTAGTGTTCCTAAATGCACGTGTATTCCAATTTTTTACTCAAACCTTTAATTGGGTTATTACTTCTGTAGAGTAATTATTTGTGGGTTCCATCCCCACCATGGTTTTTCCCTTAACAGGATTTCCACACAAAACATTATGGTGTTATGATGTTGTTGATGTTTGTTTTGTGTTTCTGTGGTTTACTTTCAATTGCATTTGGTTTATGGTTGAGAAATCAGGTTAATAAGGTTTAAACGTTTAGAAAATTGATTCACCCCCCCTCTTAGTGTTCCTTAATACCAACAAAAATCTCATCTAACCCTATCATATGCCTTTGAGATGTCAAGTTTTAAATCCATCCCTGGAATATGACATTTCTCCATTGAGTGAATTATCTCATGTGTGGACATCACCGCATCAAGAATCTGTATTCAAGGGATAAAACCTTTTTTCGTCATTGTTACTAGATTTTTATTTCAACTCAATCAGGTAGAGCTAGAACAACATTTGCAACCAAATTTGAAAGGTCTATGTTTAATTTTGTTAAGTATTATTTACTAGAAAATAAATGTTATTAAATGAATTTCAGATTCAATGCAAGTGTTTACAAAAAGAGGAAATCATGAAACTTTGTAAAATTGTTTTTCTTTATTCATTAATGTCAAAAGTATAGTGTCCCACACAAGTCATGGGATAACTGATTTAGTATGTCATAAAATAAAATAAGGCATGTGAAAATGAAAACATAATAAAGGAATAGGGATCCATCATTTCTTGAATGGCGAACCCCATAGTTGAATAGATGCATCTTCAGCTCCTCCATTCCAGAAGTTCCCTTGCTTCCCAGAGATGCATGAAAGAGATGAAAAAAATGTGTTAGAGCTTAGGAAGCCTAGTCATCTCATACACATCATCAAAAAATTCATAATTTATGCTTGTAATACATTAAATAAATTTGCAATCAACATTCATATCAAAGAAAAGTAGAGACATCATCAGCGTTCCATCAAAATATGAAGCTTCATTATTTTGTCTAACATGTATGTTCAGTGTGCAGTTACATGTATCATATTCATTACAGGTGTGATCTCACAAGGGTTGATACTAGCATGTTTCACTCTTGTGTTTTAAGAGGGATAAGAGTGTAAAACTAAAAAGAGTAAAGGAGCATCCTTTCCATGAAAGATAGTCACGCAAAAGGCTATAGCTAAACAATCAAGAGATAGCTATAAGAGCAAAGTGAATGAAATTAGTGACACTCAATTCATAAGAGCAATGCATAATGAGATAGTGACTATGTAAAAAACACAATAATGAAACTATCAAAAGCCAAAGGAAGATGCAATCAATATATATGGGAAGATGCAGACTTATATGGAGTGATCCAATATCTTAGACATTGATGTTGGATAGATGGATAGATTGTGGGATGTCATACTACAGTGAAAATGATTTATTCAAACTCAAAACAATGCAAAAATGTTGAATGATAATTAATTCAAGGAACCTAGACAATGATTACTACCATGATCAGGATAGCGAAACATGAATACACAATGAAATCCAAATATTAGATAGAAGCATCAAAGTGGGAAGTCTTAGTGACTTTCATGATATCCATGCATTAAGTAATTTGTTCACAACCATGAGTTGAATCATAAGAAATATTGAATAAAGATGATGAGTTTTACAAATAATATCATGAATCACATGAGTATCCATAGTTATTATGCATATTTAAAGAGACCATCAAAAGAAACAGTGGAGCCATGGTAACTCATAATCAGAGATTATAAGATCATAATAGGTGAGATGAAATGGAAGCAAATACAAGGTTGAAAATAATGATTAACATGATACAAAGAAGTGGCATTGAGGATCTTAGAGGGCCATTTAAAGATAGTAAGAACAATGCCTTATAAGAACAAAGTAAATGAAAGTAGTGACGTTCAAATGAAGGAAACATTTTTCTATTTTCATATATATTAGAAATACAGTTACAATAAGTTCTCAAACTGGGGAAAAGGAAAAACTATTGATAAGGAGATGATATCATTGTCACAAAGGGGTAGAGATTGAAATGGTCTCTTCCACTTGATAATACTTTAATGAAAGGTTTTTTTATTGTACAATGCATGAGAAAGAGGACTCTGAATGGGGATTTTTTCTTTGTCCACAAGGGTGAAAAAAGTGCCCAGTCATGATGTGTTACAAGACATGGGACCCAACATTGCAAAGGATTATATTAATGGTAAACAGATCAAGATTGTAGTGAAAAGGTGAAAAGACAAAGAGAAGATCAAATTCATTGACAAGAAGGTAGGGGCGACCTACAAGTGCAAATTAAAAGCATGAGATTTTAATCCTAAGCATCTAATGATAGTAATTAAAAATGTATGATGAAATTTTTCATATGCATGTGTGATGAAGCTTGAAAAATAGTGATATGATTCAAAAGTGCTCAAGAGGTTACAAATAACAGGGTCATCCAATGTCAAAAATGGTAGAAACAATTCCCATGAAGGAGAACAATGTTTAGTTAATCTTATTTAAAAATACAGTAAAAACCATGACAGTGAACTACAAAGGATGACAATAGGGTTACAATAAGAGCACTATTTTCATGAAGATGAAATAATGATACACCGGTGCTAAAGATAGTAAAGATACAAAGATATTAATAAGGGTATCTTGAAGAAATGATAAATGAGAAGATGTGAAGGTACATTACAGTGAGTTAGTAGCAGTCATGGTGTTGTTTACATCATTAAGGTACTGGTATAGACAAAATGACATTGTTAAAGAAATGACATGATTTTTTGGGCAATCATGGAAATTGGTCTAACATGAATGAAAATGATATGAGAAAATGAAAGGTCATAATGCTCCAATTATTTGTCATAATGAGGAGATGTATATTTCATAAAAGACAAAGCATTCTTGGTGCAAAATATTACTCCATCTTGATTAGGACAATGCATTGGAGAATCAAAAGGGAATGAGTTAAATGGAAGTGGTTAGAGATGTGCTTGAACAAGAGCATCATCATAATAAGCTAAAAAATGAGGACATAACTAGTATCAAACACAAAAAATAGTGATCTTGAGTGAAAAATACATCCATTCATCAAGGTATAACATAGTCGAAGAGCATAAAAACTTCTAGATAACAGTGACTCAAACATTGAAACTCAGAAAAAAAAACATGGTGAAAAGACCTGGTATAAAATGCAAAACAATGAAGGTTACAATGAATTAGCGTTGGATAGTGAGACTCACTATCAACATGAGTCAAGGAGTATAGGCTTACAATAGAAAGATGGCCCATAGTTAAAGTAAAGGTAGAAAACAAGGTTATTAAGATTAGGTTCATAAGCATGGAAATATTGTTTCAGGGAACCTCACCGATCCAAAAGGGGGAAGCTTTTTGAATTCAAATTTTGAAAATCATCATCAATGAGATCTATTTTGTAGAGAAAAGACCAAAGAAAACAGTAACAAAGTTATAGAGAATGGAGGGAAACAAGATCATTTCCATTATTTCTAACAGAAGCAAAGCTGAAGATACCATTTCTTATTTCTTGCAATAAAGAAATCTTACCTATACAAGTGAATAAGATCTGCAACAAAATATTTTTAAAACCTCATGAAATCCATAAAACCCTTATAGCATCACATGTAGTAGAGAGGCATGAAAAAAGATGCGAAATGCAAAATGATATGTGTTGTAGTTTAGGGTTTTCTTTCCCTAGGCCACCACCAGTAAGAGGCATTTTTTCCTTTGATTTAAAAAAAAACTTTTCCTTCAACTAATACCTATGTAGGTATTAGTGTTATTTTTCTTGTGCCTTTCATTTTGCATCTAATTTTTAATGTGAAAAAGTATTAAAGTGGTGCATTATAAATCACTTTAAAAAGATTTAAGATGCAAGAAAAATTGCATGTGCCATAAGAATGAGTCAAATGATGTAACTAAATATTTTAAGAAGATTGAAAAACATTGTGGAGGAGAAATATGTAAGTTTCATGACTTCATCAATAGTTTGAATTGAGTTTAAGAGTCAACATGGGATAGACATAAGTCAAGGGGCACTTTTAAGGCTTTAACAAGAATGTGAACTTCAGTTTGGGCGCCTTTTGTGGGATTTTTATGTGTGCTCCACCCGAGGAGATATTTTTGTAAATTGGAGCAGCATTCAGGGCCATGCCAACTTCAATTCATGCATATCAAAATTCCAATACCACCTCAATTCATATTTTGATCTTCTTTTATATAAGTATTTCTTTCTTCTTATTGCTTAGAGATTTATTTTCTTCTCTGAGTTTCAGCACACAACAAAATAGAGCAGAATTGTAGCTCATTTAGGAGCATTAATCAGTTGTTATAAAAAAATCCTTTCATTTATCAATAGAAGAGCAACAGTTCCTTCCAAAGTAAATTTTTTCTGTATTGTGGTGAATGTTCTAGTATGTTTATTATGGTTTGTTTACAAATACTTTGAATAAATCTCTTTTATACAATACAAGAACAAGAGAGTTCATGTTAAATGCAGGTGATAATTTGTGTTTATATGATTTTAGTGGATTCTAGTTGTGAAACAATATTTTTCTCCAAGCAATAATTGAAATTAAACCTTCCTATTAAATGTTAATGCATTGCATGTTCTAATTTGGGTTGTGAATGAGAAAACTCTTCTATTGAAATGCATTGTGAGTTAACGAAGCTGATTAATATCCCCATAAATTTGGTGCATCACCTGTAGGTTAGTTAGAGTTCTATTTCAAGAGCATATCCTTATTTCCCTTTTTCTCAGTAAAACAGTTAATTTTAGGTGATCATAAGGAGAACCAGCTCACTTTGGAGGTATACTCTCATCATAGGAAACCCAAGGCTTGAGAGTAGTCCCATGTTACATAGGATTGTTTGGCTTTAAACTTAGCTTCTTCAGGTGCAAATCCCTATAATAATAGTTATAATTGATAAAATTGTCCAAAAAGGGTTTAATCGTGTTCACCAAAACCTTAGAGAACACCTTGTAAATAGTATTGCAAAGACTAGTAGGCCTAAAATCAATCATCTTTTAGGCTCCCGTATTTTGGAAAAAAGAGCTATGAAAGTGTTATTCAATTTTTTGAGAAGTTTCCCTATCCTTAAAAAATCTTTGGCGGCCATTGTAACATCATAACTCACAATGTTCCAGAATTCCTAGAAGAAGGTAGGGGAAAAGCCATCCTATCTAGGGGTTTTGTAAGCACCCATGGAAAATAAAACTATCTTGACTTCTTCAAAAATGGGGGAAAAAATTTGGTTATTATCTTCCTCTCTCAGAGCATGTGGAAGACAACTTAGGAGCTAATCCTCTAAATCCTGAGACTTCAAACCCCTAGTTTCACTATAAATTTGTTTAAAATACTGCACTTCCATCTCTCGACTCTGAGATTCGTCAGTAATTTTCTAATTGCAATCATCTATCAAATGCTTTATAGTGCTCTTATTTTTATGTCTACTATATGTAATGTGAAAGAAAGCATAATTTTTATCCCCTTCTTTATGTCATTGGATCCTCGATCTTTTCTTCCGGTAGACCTCCTCCTTCCTCATTTTTTCTTTCTACTTTCTTCTCCAATCCTTTTCCTCCTCATGAAGGGCCTAAGAGTAGTTACCATCAGTCATAAGAGTCTGAATATTTTCCAATTTAGAGTTTGTCTCTTTTTTCTGGGTGAAAATGTCACCAAATGTCCCTTTTACATACTTTCTTATTAACTTCAAATTCTAAGAGAATTTTTACATGGACAATCCTTGGAAAGAGTTATTTGACTATCTATATATACAAGCTTTAAATTCTAGGTGTGGTTCCCACATAATCTCCTACCAAAATGGGAGGGGGGCACAAGGGGGTCTGTCTAACCAACTCAAAAGTGTTAGGTTGTGGTCTGAGAAAATTCTTGGGAGAGTCTTAAGGGAGGCATTAGAACCAATGTCCCATGTGTCTAAAATAAGAAACATGTCTAACTTTACCTAAATAATATTCTCAACTTTCCTATTGTTTGACCAAGTGAAAGGATGTCCCAGCATCACTATGTCAAAAAGACTAGCCTTGCAAATAAAGTTTGACAGATTAGTCATGTTGTTAGAGTAGTCAATAAGACCTCCCTTCTTCTCAGAGGGGAATAGAGGAGAGTTAAAATAACCAACTACCATCCAAAAAATATTTAGATCATTCAAGATAAAAGAGGAAATATCATCCCAAACAACCTTTCTACCAGAGTGCGTATTAGGAGCATAAACATTAAAAAGGTGCTAAACATAATTCCCCAAGGTGAAGGTCACAACAAGGAAATTATTGGAGAGCACAAACACATCAACTTTGATCTTGTTAGGGTTCCACATCGTTACAACACCTCCTAAGTCTCCCATATCTTCACTAATAAAGTAGGATGAGCCTGGCCAAATTCTTTCAACAATCATTGAGAAGGTCTGGGTAGTCATTTTAACTTCTTGGAGTAGAAGATTACCAATTTTCAACTCCATGATATAATTTTTCAAAGCATATTGCTTTTAAGGAATATTTAATCCTCTCATGTTCCATGAAAGGAACTTCATTTCTTATTTTTTAATTGGCATCCAGAGTCAATTTCCTATTGTTAGTCAACATATTGGTCCATTTACAAATGCTTTGAAAATGACTCAAGAATGCCCAAATTAGAAGACAAAACTTGAGACTAATAGTTGACTCACTTGCAATGGTTATGTGCAATTTCTCTCTGAATTTTGATATGAAGGTACAAATCCCTTAATTTTATTTACAATGAATGAGAAACCAATTATGCCTTTAATTAGAAGGCAAAGAAGGCACACTGACATTCACCAATCAACATGGAATGAATGTGATTATAGATTTAATAACTTAAAAGAAAGTTGAATGAATGGCACAAAGACCATTTACTCAATCTTCCCACCACAAAGAAACAAGAGGAATATTTAATATTTAATTTTGATTATTCCTTTAGCCAAAAGGCTCACTGCCATTCACCCATCAATATGGAATGGATGCAATTAAAGATTTAATAATTCAAAAGAAAAATGAATAAAATGGCACAAAGACCGTTTACTCAATATTCTCACCACAAAGAAACAAGAGGAAGATTTAATATTCATTTTGCACATATGACTGGATACAACCAACGAATTTCATAACACATATACACTTGAAAAAATGGAGCAAGCCAATATTTAAAAATGATTGAAATAACTTACAGATTAATTTCAATCAGAGAAATAAACTCAAACTCACAGATCTGATAGATATTTCTCTTTATTTTTAAATACATAGAAAAATGACCTCCAGATCATTTTACCCCTCCACCATAATAAAAATATATTTTCCCCTACATTCCTCTGTTATAATTACAGAACTAAAAATTTCTTCTCCCCCATCTTTTTGGTAGCCCACAGACGTCTTCTCAAAAAAGAACCCCTCTCCTTTGTTTCTTGAAGATTTAACTTCTCGGTTCTTCTTCTCTTTCCAGTTTATAACTGATTCTTGGGCACGAAACTAATTTTCCATACAATGATATTTAAATTAACATCACTAGTTATTGTAAATTTTCTCTAATAATTTATAAATTTATTGTCTCCTTATGTGTATTATTGCATCACAATAATAATTTGACAGGTGGCACTCAGAATAGGAGACAACTCCTCAAGACATGCTATGTTCCTTCACTACATTAGAAATCATGCATGAGGTGTGATTCAATAAATTCTTGATGAACTCGAGCATCGATATGCTTCACAACTTAAATCCTTTGGAACCATCCAATACTAGTGTGCATCTATTTATGGAATCAATCACCTTGTTCCCCTACTGTATTTAGTTTCTTACAATTATTGTGAAATATCGATGCAAAGAAACCTAATCCACGCATTTTCCTTTCAATGTTTCGATTAAATAAGTATACCAAGGAAATAGCCTCTGATGGGACAATAATTTGTCTCTATTTTATGTTGATTTTTATACTCTATTTTTAGACATTACCAAGACATTTGTGAACCTTTAAGTATTTGAATTTGTGATCATGCTATAAGTATAGTCCGAACCACCAAATCCTATGGGTAGTTAGTAATGACATATTTTGATAAACATTATATATCTATCATAGTATTTCATATAATTATTTGAATGTGTGTTCTAATATTTGGATTGAGTTGAATAGTTGACTTGAACATATATCTGCATGTGCTACTAACCTGCCAGAAAAGAGGAGCATCTTGAGAGTGGATCAACAACATTGAAGAGGAAATGACGAAGTCTCAGTTGCGATGAGGAGAACTATTATGACACTGTAAGACATGTCTGCTACATTGGAGGAACCATCATCTCAAGGAATATAGGAACATAAATCTTCTATATTTTCTCAAGTGGTCAATACTTTGTTGAATCGGTTATCCAGACTTTATGACATTCTATCATGGGCTGTTACATTATCCTTTCTCTATGGCATGAATTAGTCAGAATTTATCTGTATGCTTTGAATACATGTCAATCCTATATATAAATGGATTTGATTTTTATTTTTTAGTTAGTTGGATAATAGACTATTGTTGCATTTGCACAGCAAAGTTCCTCTTTCTAGTTTCGTGCATTGTTTTCGTTATGAAGTAACTAGTTTCTAGAAATATAATGGAGTGATATTTAGTTATGTTCTATGTTAGTAGTTAGTAGAAGCCAACCAAGGAGGCCCACTCGGGAGGTGGATTATATTAGAGTAGGTTAGAGTTTCTTTTAGCATTTATGAAATTTTAAGTACAGTTTATTGTTTCCTCATGCAGCATTATAATTCATGTATGTTCCTGCAACACTTGCAAGGATAATTATAGTGAATGCTTTGGGTTGATAGAATAGGTTTGAGTTGAATTTACAGTTTTAGTATTAATTTAATTAAGTAATTGTGTGTGTTTACTTTCCTATAGAAATAGTGTAGGTCTCTTTCATGTATTTTTCCTTCCTGCAGCATAAGTAATATGACTCTTTGAGAGACTTAGTGCACAAATTGTACTATCCCATTTTAATTATACGTCCCTGGGTTGACAATTTAAATGCACTTCATGATAGGAAAAGTAATCCTTAGTTTGGATACACTATTCCTAGGAGAAGCTTTGGCATGATTATTAGTAACTATTGTGGGGATGTTCATTTTTGGCACCATTTCTGGGGATGGTGTCAAGTTGAGAACCTTATTGAGTCATTTTTCATTTCTAGATAGTTCCATGTTTTCTAAATAGTAGTTTAGAGTCCTGAACTTACTTAACAAGTTTACATTATTACTTGCATGCATCGAAGAGGAAGAAGATGAGATGTACATGGAAGATTTCTTTCAAAAGAATCTGCTAATCTTAACGAAGAAGTTGAAGAAGTTGTATTACATTTTGTTGATGCAAGTCCTAAATTTCCTACAACATCTTCCTCTGAAGAAGAACCTTTTGATCCAGTTGGCCGTCGACCTTTTGCTGAAAATTTGGCCAGTTTTCTTGATAATTCTACTCCAAGTGCATATGTCATTCATAATCTTGTGGTTAATGTTCCTTTCCAACAACTCTATTTCCAAATACCTCCAGTAATGACACAACCTACCTTTCCATTTCCTCTTCCTATCCTTATCAATAATGCTAACCTCAAAAACATACCCACTATTGCACTTCCAAAGTTCTATGACCTAATAACTGAAGACCCTAACACCTTTTTGTTTGAGTTTGACATTCTTTGTCAGATATTTGACTACAACACTTATGACCACAAGACCAAGTTATTTCCAGCAACATTGAAGGAGTCCATCCTACGATGGTTTATGGGATTAGGAGCTAATACAACAACCAACTGGGATGAGATGTAGACTATGTTTCTGAAAAAATATAAAGAGTATTGCAAGGGGGGTGACCCGAGAAGAGATGACAATTTTTGAATGTCACCGAAGGAATGTGAAACTCTAGAGGACTATGTTTCACACTTCTTGTATAAGCTACAGAAGAATCCACAACATGTGCTGGAGGAGGATTATCAGAAACTCATTTTCTTGAGGGAGTAAATGATAACTACCTTGAAGAATTGGACCTCATGGCTGGAGGAGATATATCCCAATCTTCCTGGGATGATCTTAATAAAATCTTATTCAACTATTCAAGATCAACCATAAAGAAGGGCAGAGGATTTTGGTCTACACTTGCTAAGGGGAACAACTCAGACATTTCCAAGCTGGAAATCTTGAGCATGCTACCATATTTCAAGCAAGATATCATAAATTATGTTTCTCCTCACCTAGATACAATGACTGCCAAGAAGAAGCATACAAATTTTGAAGCACATCTAGATGAGTATTGTCCTCATTGTCGCAAGAAAAAGAAATATTATGGGTGAAAGCTGGTGGAAAATTTGGAGAAGCAACATATTCCTACTGGGTACATGGAAATAGAAGGAGATGATGAGAAAGTATTCTTTGTTTCTCAACGAAGGCCATGGGCTTGAAGACAAGGTATGCCTCAAGACTCCTTGTGATTTTCTAGTCCTTATAATAATCAATGGCAAAACCAAAATTATCAAAATCCTTCTTAGTACTCTTAACCTGCTTGGAACAATGTCTGACCTAACCAATAACAAAACTAGTGTCCTAACCAACAACAAAACCAGTGGCCATAGCCTCAAAATAAATGGTATCCACCACAAGGGAATTGGAAACCATATAACCAATGGAGAGGACCTCAACAATGGCCTAATCAAAATCTTGGTTATCCACCCTTACCACCTCCAGTGTCTCAACCTGCAATAATGCCACCTCCTACAGCCACAAGTCCCACTCCAAATCCAACCCAATTACCTTCTTAGCCACAACCCAATCCTAACAACATGAAACAAAAACAAATCATGTATGTTACTGATACTTAGCAGTACCCTGCCTATGCACTAGAGATATCTGATATTCACTTGAGATCTGGTACTACTCTGCCTGCACCTGAACCTCTTGTTATAATGGAAGTTCCAGACATTCCTGCAACACCAACACCACTTCCAGAAGCTAGTTTTCCAAATTATGTCCAACCAACTGATATACCAAGTCAAACTGATGTTCACACTTCAGTTAATCCTCCCTTTCCACAAAGTCTTAGCATGGAAAAACCTATATCATAGGAAGAAACACCATTTGATATCCTTGACCTGGTGAAACACATGCATATCTAGATTCCACTGCTTCAAGCTATCAAAGATATTCCTATTTATGGAAAATTCATTAAAGAAGCATGCCTCAAAAATCTTGGACGTAAGAAAAATGATCCCCAAATAGTTCATGTTATAGGTCAACTTGTAGATATTATGTTCGGAAAGATAGTCATTCCAAAGTACTCTAACTCTGGAAGCCCAATTGTTGATCTTATAATTAATGGCCAGTCTGTGAAGAATTCTCAAGTAGGTTTGGGAGCAGCTATAAATATTATGACTAAGGATACCGTGCATAGGTTGAGAATAGAAGGATTGGGACCCACTCCAACAGTCTTACAACTTGTAGATAGTTCCACTGTCACCCCAGATGACATCATAGAAGATATAGCAGTCACATTGGATTCCTAGGAATATCCTATTGACTTCCTGATATTATTAACTAAGATAAATTTTTCTAGCTATCTAGTTATCCTTGGAAGAACTTGGTTAGCCACCACTGATGCCCATATTAGTTGCAGATCACGTAACATGACAATTTCAAATGGCCAAGCAATCAAGAAGCTAGAATTATATCCTCCTGCCCAACCCCAACCAAATTTGAGTACTCCTATTTGGCCAGATTTGGGAGATGAGGAAGAAGAGATAAATTCTATTTCTCAACTAATGATGTTACACAGGCAATCCTTCCTAAAATTGCAAGAAGAAGATGATGTGATTCAAAGTATCCTTACCAATGATTGTGTCATAGAAAAAGATATTTTTGAAAGCTCTATTTTACAGTTGTCTACCTATGAGGACAGTGTTTTTCTAGTAGGCCCTGATATTATCCATCAATTACTACCCTGTGAGATATCCACAAGCCCAATACTTGAGGTATCAATGCTCAAGCTGACAACTATTGTTGAACTCTCTCCTAGTCACAATCTTCATGTTAATAGTAAACTGCCACCACAACAATTGGCATTGTTAACTCAACTACTTTGTAAGCATGAAAAATAATTTGCTTGGGACTATGGAGACATGGAAGGCTTGAAACCAAAGCTCTACACACATAGAATCTACATCAATGAAGGCAGTCTACCACTCTACCTACCTCAGAGAAGAATTAACCCAGTCTTAAGAGAAATAGTAAAAATAGAGCTGCAAAAGTTGTTGGATGTTGGTTTTATTTTTCCAATCTCTGACAATAAATGGGTATCACCTTTGGTCATATAGTGCCTAAAAAGGGGGGTAAATGGAGAATATGTGTAGATTATAGAGAATTGAACAATGCAACAAAGAAAGACCATTTTCCCTTGCCATTTATTAATCAAGTTCTAGACACCTTAGCTGGTAAGAAGTACTTCTCTTTTCTTGATGGATACAACGGTATAATCAAATTAGCATTGCTCCAAAAGATAAAGAGAAGAAAACATTTACATATCCTTGGGGGCCATATGCATATTTTGTGTTACCTTTTGGCTTATGTAATGCACCAGCCACTTTCGAAAGGGTTGTAATCAGTAATTTTACTGATATATCACATGATTACATGGAAATATACATGGATGATTTCACCATATTTGGTGTTAATTTTTAGGAAGCTTTGAAGAACTTGGAAAAAGTGTTGATTAGATGTCAAGAGCAAAACCTATCCCTCAATAGTGAGAAATGTTTCATGCTGATGCAAGAAGGAGTGGTGCTGGGACACTTCATCTCTAAAGTTGGCATCCAAGTAGACCCTGGGAAAATTGATGTAATTCTCACATTGCCTACACCTACTAAGAAAAAATATGTTAGATCTTTTTTAGGAGATGCTAGCTATTATAGGCGCTTCATCCAAAATTTTCATCAGATAGCTAGTCCACTATACTCCTTGCTTACAAAAGAGACTGAGTTTACATGGACATCAGCCTATGATGAATCTTTCCTATAGCTCAAGTCCCTTCTGACAAATGCACCAGTACTTAGGGGGCCTGATTGGTCTTTACCATTCCACATACATACAGATGCTTCTAAATATGCCATAGGTGTTGTCATAGGACAAAAGTATAATAACCTTGAAAATGTTATTTACTATATCAGCAAAAGTTTACATGGCCCAGAGTTAAATTATATAGTTACTAAAAAAGAATTACTGGCAATGGTTTATGCTTTAAATAAATTCCACTATTATGTAATAGGTTATCCAATCTTTGTTCATACTGACCACGCATCAATCAAATATCTTATGAACAAACCTGACATTTTAGGTAGGCTAGCAATATGGCTTCTTATTTTGCAGGAATTTGACATAACCATAATTGACAAGCCAGGGAAAAGAAATCTAGTAGCTGATTATTTATCCAGACTCCAGAATGTTGATAATGGTACTTCTGTGATAGATGACACATTCTCTGATGAACATTTGTTCCATATTACTGTCAAGAGTCCATGGTATGCTGATATAGCTAATTACCTTGCAGCTGACAAGATGCCTACACACTTCTCTCCTAAGGATAGAAGAATTCTTATTGAGAAATTTTTCCAATTCTCTTGGATTGATAATACATTATTCTATACCGGTTCAGGCCAAGTCATGAGAAGGTGTGTACATGAAGGTGAAACATATGATATCCTCCATGCTTTTCATGATGAGCCATGTGGAGTACACATTGCAGCTAAGAGGACAACTCTAAAAATCTTAACAATATGTTATTAATGGCCCACACTTCACAAGGATACATCCAATTATACAAGAAAATGTGATAAATGTCAGAGGATGGGTCATCCAATAGAATAAGATGAAATGCATTTACATGCACAAGTGGTTATAACACCATTTGATAAGTGGGGCATGGATTTCATTGGTCCTATAGACCCTCCATCTAATGGAAAGTACTATATTTTGGTATGCACTGACTATCTAACCAAATGGGTTGAAGTGAAGGTCGTGAAGCATGCATGTGATCATAAGGTAGCAGAGTTCCTGTATGAAGAAATATTCACCTGTTATGGTGTGCCAAGAGAGCTTGTAACTAATTAGGTAGCACAATTCACATCAAACCTGATCACAAAACTCATGAAGGAATAAAATATAAGACATAGGAATTCCAGTCCCTACCATCCTCAAGCCAATGGTCAGGCGAAAGTCACTAACAGAGAAATTGAAGCAATTCCAACAAAAATAGTTCACCTACACCACCGTGACTGGAGCAGCTGACTTTTAGAAGCAGTCTGGGCATACAGAACCACATGGAAGATAACCACAAAATTCACTCCATTTTAATTACTGTATGGGAAAGAAACAATGTTACCAATTGAGTTTGAGCACAAAACATTGTGTACTGGTGTTGGAGTTAAACATTGACCTTTCTGCAGCATAGTGAGACTGAATACTACATCTCAACTCCTTGGATGAAATGCAAAAATCTACATTGGAGTGCACAGAGATAGTACATAAATAGAGGAAGAAGTGGTGCGACTCCCATATTAAGAACAAAAAGTTTCAAGTAGGTGATTGGACATTACTCTATGATTCTAGATTCCAAGAGACAAAAGGAAAGTTACAGACCAGATGGTTGGGCCCATATGAAATAGACCATGTCTTTGACAATGGAGCAGTCTAGTTAAAAACTATTGATCTAGTAAATTTCAAGCTATTGGTCAACAGGCATCAACTTCATCTATATCATCAGCCCTAGACCAAAGATGACTTCCTACAGCAATTCAGGGATACAACTCCAAATGTGCAACAGGTAAAAATTCTTGCACCAGAGGGTGCAAACCTTCTTCCTACTGCTTCAACATAACATTCCTTCATGTATGTTCATAATAAAAACTTCATTTTCAAATGAAGTTCCATTCTCCATTCATATTCTATATTATTATTTCCAACCCATTCCACTTTTCTACCTTCCACCCACCCATCCTCCACATCATCACCTCTTTCTGTATTTCTATGTTTCAAATAAGAGCCAATCGGCTGACGCATGCATCCGTCACACTTGTTGCACTCTCACCACCTTTTTCACGCATGTGCTAACCAAATGATAGGTACAAATTTTCAAAAAATTTCCTCTTTAAGGACATAGATTTTGGTAATAATATCTAATACTGTGATTAATCTATAATTAAGGCATTACGCCAGTTCCTTACCCCATGCCAAGTGTGGACACTTGTCTTAATTTTGTAAGGGGTACGGAAAAGTATTAAGTTCTCATATCCTTTCTAGTTTTCCCTATCATTTCTCATAAGATTACCTATCAACTCAAATTTGTACTTGTACCTTGTTTTATTAAGCCCTTTTAATTTCTCGCACAAGTGTCGTACCATAATTCCTGAATAATCCCATCTTTTCTGACTTGACCTGACCCTGAAAGGCCATAATTAATCTATGTGAAAACTTTCACTTAAACTAGCACTTAAAGCTATAACTTCTTCTGTAAAATCATCATTATTATTGTTTATGCCAAATACAACAAAAATATTGCAAAGAAAATCATCCGTAGTTTTAAGAAGTGTAGTTTGAAAGCTTAAATTTAGGGTGATTCAAAGGGGAATAAGGAATTTGGAAATTGCATAGCAGAGGAAAGTGAGAAATTGACAAACTACAACAAAAATTTGAAGGAAAATATTTGGATTAAATGGGAGGGTACTTAATGTGGCATGAGCTAGTGGTTCATGGCATTCTACTCACAGATGTTGAAGTAGTTTGAAGGTTCAATGCGTGCAGATGACTGGGGTATTTCTTGTAACTAACAAAATTTAATGAGGAGGTAGCAGTATAATTTATGAGTACATTTGAAGAGGGAAAGACAACCATATGGGGTTTAACGGTTGTTGCAACAGAGGAAGGCATAGAAGAAGTAACTAGATTGCCAGCAATTGTGGAACATTATCCCAATGAGAATGATGCTAGGTCATCTTGAGCCCTATTTACTCCTCTGGAGATAAACAAGAAAGGATGCAAATGCATGTCACTTCCCCCACCATTCAATGAGATGGAAATGTACTTTATAAGGTACTTGACCTATGAGGGAAGATTTTCTCATTTACATGCACATCATTTCAAATTACTTAGCTATGTAAGGCATAGTCTTCCAATAAATGTTCCCAATTTTATGTATAACATGCTAAGTTTTAGTGCCAAGGAGACTCAAAAGGGGAATACAAATTATGTCTCCCACCATGCCCTAATTAAACTGTTAGTTGAAAAATCCCTTAAGGAAGTTTCTCCTCTGGCATGGTCAGAATTTGTTCAATTTAAAACCTTGCAACCCCAGGTTGAGCCTGTTGAGAAACCTAGTAATGATAATGAAACAACCTCAAAGCCAGCTGCAGCTGTTGAAATAGCCACCCAAGAAGGGGAACTCAAAAAAATTGAAGAAAATAGACCTTCACCTACTCCTGAGAGCAATATCCCTTCCTCTTATCAGAAGAAAGGAAAAAAAAGTTGGTGAAGGAACTTCAGTTCCTACAAATGAACCACAAAACCCCATAACTTCAAAAGGGAAGAAAAGAAAATTAGATCTTGTAGAAAATACTCCTGCAGCAGAGAAGCCAAAGAAAGCTAGTAAAAAAAGGTTGTGGAGGTTGCAGAGACTCCTATATGAAGAAAACCTTGGATGAAAGGAAAAATTACTCAAGTATCCCCAGACAGTAAATTTGTTCCTTCAGAACAAGCTACTATAGAACCCATGTAGAGTATATTCTAGACAATTCCCCAATTTGACCTAAAATCCTAGATCTTTCTCAAAATCTAAATGAGAAATGTGATGATGAGCCTGCCACAAGTTAGAATGACCCTGGAGAGAGTCATTATAATGTTCAAGAAGGAAGTGAGGAAGAAATTCAAATGCCTCAATAGTCAGCCCACTCACACTCTCAGAATGCTCTAGTGCCTTATCACAGAACTTGGTTCACCACCACTAGTAGAATTGGCCCCTATTTTCAATGAAAATTGGTCGAATTATCTACCTAGATTGGTCGAAAGACCCACAATTTTGTTTGTCGGTATTTTTCTGGTTGAAAGTTTGACACATCCTAGTTTAATTCAAAATTTCTATGCAAGCTTTGGTCAAAATTGGCATGTTGAAATGTCCATATTATTTGTTGAAACTTTGACCAACTTTCATCGGTCTGACCAGGATGTCAAACCCACGACGCATATTTTTGACACACAATGGTCAAAACATACATCAGCCCAAGTTAATGTTTCGACCAAGTTTGGTCAAAATGTTTGACCCATCTGACCAGGATGCCAAACCCACGACACAAACTTTTGACAAGAAATGGTCAAAATTTAAACCGGTATAAATTAATGTTTTGACCAAGGGATGTCAAAATTTTGACCAATATTGAATTTAAAAAAAAACAAATTGCATCTTTGTCCAAAAATTTCTCAAGAAGTTGCAATGATAATTGCAAAGTTGTCAAATTGATAAGTTTTGCAACTGTTTTACATTTTCTATCAAATGTTGGCTTCCTTTCCTAGATGTGATACAAAATCATGTCAAATGATATTTTGACATGATTTTTTATCACATGTAGGCAAGGAAGCTAGCATTTGATAGAAAATGTAAAAAAGTTAGAAAAGTTACCAATTTGACAACTTTGCAACATTGTAACTTGTTGAGAACTTTTTGTACAAAGATGCAATTCATGTTTTGGAAGTTGCCACCAACCAAGGATCGTTTGGGCCAGTTGGAAAAAGTTATCAATATCTAGAGTAATCACCAATGACATCCTAGTCGGTGATTAGTCTAGATATTTATATTCAGGTGTATGATATGCGTCAAGCTAATTCACTCCTTATGGTTCTCTATGTTGATGACCTATTGATCACAAGGAGTTCCTCATCCATGATTGTTGCAGTGAAAACTACCCTCCGTGACAAGTTTTCGATGATTGACTTGTGCTTGTTGCACTATTTTCTTGAGATTGAGATATCTTTGCCTACTTCCACGATCACAATACACAATCCATATGTGCTCTTGAATTTATCTCAAGATTTCACATTGGTTACTCCAGCCCTACTCCAAGTCCCTTTCTTTCTAGAGTCAAACTTGAGGCTTAGTGTTCTTCACACTTGATTTTTGGTACTTTGTAGCAACAACTTATTGGGGATCTCATCTATTTGACTCACAAGAATTGACATTTTAGATGTTGTGGGCATGGTCTCTCGATTCATGTGTGGGCCCCATGGGTTGCACTAGAAAGTAGCCAAGCAATTCTCTACTACAATCA
>MU226070.1:428678-453436 GCA_018584345.1 Thuja plicata | reverse complement strand
TGCTGGTGAATGATTTAGGTACCAAGGAGGTGAACTCTGCATCTATCTAGAGAACCCTGAACTGATTCATTGTGCCAAACAAGGTGGAAAACTTGTCCCACATATCCTTGGGTGTGGTCAGACCATCTAGGTGGAACAACAACCCATCTAAAATATTCATGGAAATGAGGCCCATTGCCTCATCCATCCTATTTCTATCCATAAGAGCCTCATAAGGCCTCTATAGAACTGGCTGAGCCGCATCGAGGTATGACCATAGCCCTTTTTCCATAAGCAATCTGGTCATCTACCCTTTCCAAGTGTGATAGTTGTGAGGTGTAAGGCAAGTGATAGAAGAGTCTGCCATTGAGAGAAGGTAGACAGAAGTAGAAGGGTCTCTTTGAAATAAAAGATAAAAATAGAATTTTCACCCCCCCACAAAGTATTATACTATCTCTCATACACTTCAAATAAGTATGTAAGAAACAAAAACAAGGGAAAAACTTGATTTTCAGATGCCTCCACTTTGACGCCAAAAAAAATTGATCAAACAGCAAAATTTGAAAATAAAACCAGCATGGTTGGATTAGGCTCAGAAAGAGCTTTCCAATAATATATCACACTTCAATTTTCGATACCATTGGTGAGGTCAGTTTCAGCCCAAAATGTATCCAATAAAAAACTTTCCCCAGATCCAATAAAAAACTCTTCAAAAACTTGAAACCCTTAACCTCAAAACCTGCTTCAAAAACACCAGAACGGGCAGCAGCAGGGGAGCTCTGATATGATGTAGGATTTGAGAGATACAAATCCACAAAACACCAAGAATACTTGCATGCAAATAACCTGTTATAAGAGAGAAGCAAAAGGCAGAACTCAGAAGTTACTCAAAAATGAGAGCAAAATTATGATCCGAGTTGAATGAAAAAAAGATTTACAAGGTTCAACCTATAAAGGTGAACAAAACCCTAAAGCCTAAAAAAGCTAGGTTGCATATTATAATTAATAAATATATTAATTATAATGCACCTAAGAGATAGCTTAAGAAAACAGAGTAATAAATAACTTAATTAATTAAACCGAAGTGATTTAATTAATAATTGTAAAATATAATTACTCTAACAGTCTCGCAAGTGTCAAAAAATCCTGTAAGAAGAACACATCATATTTTAGATCATGATCCATAAGATAGTATACAATATAAATATCTATTGAAATTTAATTATTGCTTAAGATTAATTACTTCTTACATTCATACAATTGACTCTACATATCAATTCTTCTTTGAGTGCCTCTGTCTCCTCAGTTTTTTTTGGTTTCATGACAAGGTTAAGCATTTCTTTATTATATTTTTTTATAATCTCAGTAGCCATGAAGAAGGGGTCAGTGCTATGTGTGATGTCATCTACAAATGCAGCCTTAATTTTAGATCGCAATTGATCTGCTGTCATTTGCGCTTTTCCCTATCAATAAGTATCAAGTTGTGACATCAATATTAGTAAAACTCTATCAAAATAACTCCAAAGCAATAAAGAAAAGAACATAATAATATGATATTTGTTTCTATATAATTTGTAGAATTACACTAATTAAGGTTTACCTGTGATGAAGAAGCTAAGTGAGGAACGTCCCTGCCTGTTTCTTGTGGTGGATCCATGTCACCCTGTGACAAAGATTAGTAATTCTTAGTAAACAACAGTGAAATGAAAGTAATAAACTTACCAAAAAAAATTATTAATAAAACAATATTAATCGGAAGCAATTGGTTTAAATGTTATACTTACCAGTCCCATGATAGGTATTTTTTTTGTATCTACAAGATTCAAATTGTAATCTATCAGAACCTCTTCCCCTGCACTTATTGAATTTATTGCACATACAAATACACAATTTCCCTCACGTGCCTCAAATATACAATTCGGCATCTTATTAGTTGACACAGGTCGAGAACTATTTATCAAACCTGCAATATTCCCTGTTGCTTTTGGCCTTCCATCAATATACATAGCAAGCCTTTTAGTTTGATCATTTTCTTTGCATTGTATATAATTTGCTGACAATGCATACCTACGCATACTTTTTTTATATTGCACAATCTGCATCTAGTTATTGTAATTGTAACAAGGTCCTACATACTCCATCAATTCAATAACTTGATTATAACTGACCTTTATGCCATCCATGGAAAATAATCCCAAACCATGTAATGAAGATGGAGGTAGGTAATATATACTTTCGTTAACATAAAAAATAGTGTTAACTGGAGGTAGTTCCTTAGGTACCCATTCTTTCTGAAGATGTGTCTACCTTAAGGGAACCTTCTTGTCACCATTGGTCTCTGTTGATGGGACTTAGGTGATCGGGTCCACCAGTAGATGTAAGTTGTCACTGGGTACCGGGGTACCAGCCAACTTCGCCTGCAAAGGTTATCCGGGGAAATGAGGGTCGGGTCTCGATGGTGCGGGGCTCAGTTGGGAGATGTGACTATTTTCGAGGGGGATAGATGGTTTCTTCAACCCGTTCTCTTTGGGGATTCAAATAGGTGAGGTTTCTCCAAGCACGTTTACACTTGGCAAATAAATTGAAAAAGATCTTGCAGGGTTAGGATTACTTCATCTACCTATAGTTATGCTTAACATTCCAAACATCAACAATACTCTAACACACTATACTAAATACTGAAGAAACATATAACCATCAGTTCATATTTCATCAGTAGTAAGGGAAAGGAGGTCGTTCATCTACTTTAAGTGTTAGAGCAAAGGACATGAAGAACACAAAGCATAAAATACCGTCAATCCAGAAGACAGAATGCTAACAACATCATTGCAAGAAATCTCCTTTCTTCATTAACATTTCTTCCAGCAAGGACTGGTGCGTGGTACAATGGTGGCTCCTAGGGAGCATCTTACTACTGAAAGCTTAAAAACTAAGGAGCATTGAGCTATGAAAATATTGCTTTTCTATTACTATGGACTACAAAATCATCAATTTTGCTGACCCTTGGAATGGGGCTTGACTTACTATTTATACATGTTTACATCTAACCCTAACCCTAACTTATGTTACATTGTACAATAAAATACATTATCTGATGGCTGGTACTACCTAGGCCACTCTACAAAAGGCCTAGAGATGGAGTAGGCCTGTCATGTCAGAAGAAAAGATTGAGAAGTGAAGTATGAGAATCAGCCTCGGGAAGAGAGCCAGGAAGAAGAAAGAAGAAAATTGATCCCCCAGGGATCGAGGCTACATGCCTCATAAATGGGAAAAGCAGCGCCCTATCTTTGATGTGCCAGGTGTAACATTGAAGCGGCGCCTTGGAAGGATCATGTCAGAAAAACCTGTTGTCAATCCAACATGCCTCAATGTAGCTAACTGCCTTCTAACAACCTTTGATAACCTTTATTAACTGCTACCCACTTTCTGGAAACCTTTATTAATTGCTTGAAAGTGACTAGTCGGCCTTGGGGACCAGGACTCGGGTCACTGAAAGAATGCAAAATATAGGATCCAGGACTCTGAGATCCGGGAAAATACATTCCAAAAAGAATAAAGAATACAAAAAGACTTAGATTTTCTCTGGCCCCCAGAGAATCTTTATTGTTTCTTATTGTCATTGAAGGTCTGGAAGAGACGAGAGGTTCCATATTCATCAACTTCTTTAAGGCCAGCCCGCTGGTACTTGGCCACCTCAATCTGTTCCCCCAGGTCTAGAACATTTCCCTTAAACTCATCGGCCATTTTTGTCGCATCATGGCCACTGAGTACCATACGAGTGATTCTCATCATTTGGGCACCATCTACTCCCTCCGGGGATTGATACCTTGATTCCATTAGCTCATCAAACTTCCCTAGGATGTACTCCTCCAGTGTGCAAGTGTCAGTCCTGAATGGATCAGCTCCAAAAACCTTCATGAAAAAAGACTTGTATAAATTAAAAGAATATTGTACTGCATTGATTTTCTCCTGCAGAGTCCCCACTAGTTGCTTGATTACCCCCAATGTGAGGTCAATTCTAGAGTGCTGGGTTCTCACAAAATCAAATGACTCCTCCCCCAAAATTTTGGATTCGAAAATGATTTCCTCCCCGAGGCCGAGGAGTTCTTCTAGCTCCACTTTCCATGCCTCGTAATTTTTGATATCCCCCTCCCATATGTTGATGATGGTCTCGGCCTGGTGTAAGACATGCCGGGCCACATATAGATCTGGGAGGGTGGATACCAGGAAACACTAGACATTTCCCACTTGTAGGGCAACCCATTCATCGAACGCTTGGGCTTTCTTCTTCATCGCCCATAGTGAATCTACATTACTTTGCAGAAGTGGTATATCTGATGTAGAGGCCCCCAGAGGAATAACGCTGATAGGCCAGGCTAGCTTAGTTAGCAACCACATAAGGTTTGCATTTTTCTCCTTTTCTGCCTTGAGCTTTTGAGCTTCTTTCTCATAACGAGCTTCCACTGCCCTGGCCGCCTCTTTTAACATGTTTACCTCACCTTGTTTTCCTCTCTTCCCCAACGATATCTCTGTGATGTTATAATCTACATCCTCTGTGATTGATTCATTTTCATCTAGGGAAGGTGTCACTATCACTATGACTGTCTCTCCGCCTGGCTCAGTTCGAAGGCTATGAACTATCTGGGCTTTCTTGGCCTTAGGTGGGTTCTATGCTTGGGCCATCATCTCTGCTAAGGAAAGGTGGGCTCAAGGCATTGCTGGAGGTGCCTTTCTCTTTCTGGTTTCTATTAGCCATGGGGGCAGTAGGGTTGGCTTGTTAGCCAAAGTGTGCTCCTGCGACTTCTCCCCAACATCCTGCTGTGCCTCTTCAATATTACGAGCCTCCCCCAGCTCCTTTCCTGTATCTTCTTTCTCACCGGCAGTATTTGCTTTGGTGGTATCTGTATCTTTTGCCCTAGCCTTTGCATCTTTGGCCATGTCTGGGTCTTCATTTGTCGCCCTGAGGTTTTCTTCATCTTGTTGCTCCTCTTCTTCCTCAGCCTCTGTTGCTGGGATGTCTTCTTCCATTGGTACATCTTTTGGTAATGGGTGAGGTAACGGGCCAAGATTCAGTGTTTGAGCGCCACAGTGATCACCTCCCCAAATGTCACCTCTAGGAGTGGTGTTTGGAACACAGTGGCTGAGGTTACGGTTGCTCCCGAAGGTCCAGGTACCCCAGCTGATGTCATTTATTCACTTTGCTTTTGTTGGTCCACTCTTGTATCCTTTATTCCTAGGACTTTGAAGGCAATTTCTTGCTCGGCCTCTTCCTCTTCTTCTGGGATTTTGGCCTTCGTCTGCTCAATGTCCCCCTACAAATTCCTAAACTCGTCGGTTGTAAAAACATCATCAAACTCATCCTGAGGGGGAGGATTTGTCGGGACATCAGTGGGCTCTGGTTCCCTCTCTAGCTCCGGGAAGTCAGAAGAGAGGATTTCAACTTGTGGGATCTGAGGCATCCCTAGCTCTGGCTCCTTTTTAGGCTTTAGATTAAGCCTCTTCTTCCTCCTGGTGACCAAAGGTGGCCCCACTTCCCTTAGGACCTATTCTTCCTCTGGATCCACCCCTGTTGCCCTCACCATCAGTGCTACTAGTGAAGGGGAAGAAGGCAGACGGATGGGTCCGGCCATGAGCACCGAAGTTGCCAATCGTGTGATTAATTTATCTTTAATTTGCTGGGAAGCTACCAACGATTGTTGCAGTTGCTCCTTTATGGGGACCTCTTGCTCAGTTGGAGTCTGCATTATTCATTTTCTCCTATCTTCTCTCTATGAGGAAGTTCTGGCTCCCGGGGTTAACTTTGGTACCGGCTGGGCAGCCCTGCGGACACTCCTGGGGCACACCTTCTTAAAGTAGGCATGGTTGTGTTCGACCACATTGCAGGTGAACTCTTCAATGGTGGGCCCCTCCTAGGCATTCCAGTCCACTGGTGGGAGGGCTAACTTATCAATCCCCTTTGCTTTGTACTGGGGATCTATTATGGATCCGGAGTCTGAGAAATCATCTAGAAATCTCTGGAGCTTTAACCTTTCCATCATTCCCATGGTCATCCGTATGTAATGCTGGCTCCAGACTTCCATGTCATCCTGATAATCTTCCCATAAGTCTTCCATGTGGTATTGGTGGGGCTCTGATGCCCAGGGAAGTGCTGACATAATTTTGCCATGCGGATTAAAATACTTCCACGCCAAGTAGAATTCTGCTAAGTTATAGCTTTTGAGCTCGTTGTCAACTTCCTTGATCGTGGCCAGACCTTATGAGTAATTCCCACAAGTAATTTGGAATGGGATGTTTGTTACCTTCTTCAAGGTGTAGAAGGCACGTAGCTCCATTATTTGTCTGCAATATTCCAAAAGAATTATCTCGTTCCCACAATGCTTGGGTAACAAGTAAGGTTTTCTGGAGAAGCTAGTTACCCTTATGTATGTATGTTGCTGGAACTGTATATAATAATGGCCATAACTCTGGACCAAATTCATCACCTCTATGGATAGGCAGTATCCTGCATCCTGGGTAAGTCTAAGCAGGTTGTAATAAATAAAGGCGTCATTCACCCGACAGAAACTAGGGAAACTGGCCTCCCATTGGATTTGTGGAAAATAGTCCCAGGGAGCCTTCTAACCCGGGCCAATCCTGAGTATGCCCATTGTAAGTAATCTATTGGTGGTGGGTCATTGTTACGCCAGGGCCCAGAGAACATAGGAATTCATATGAAACTTCCACTTTTGGACCACCTATAGAAATTGAGAATCTACGTGGTTGGAGATGATGGCAGCCCAATCAAAATATTATCCCTTGGTGGAGATGCCAAGAAGGAAATAGTACACCCATGCTGAGAATTATTGGGCATGGGGTTGCCAAAAGACCCAGGATAGTGCTATTATCCCCATCTGGATACTTTCCTTAAATTTGGACCAGGGGAGTTCTAGCTTCATTCTCTTGGGATCCCTCTTTGGGGTCTTGAGCCAGTTTTTATTCATGTATATTTAGAACTGTGCTAAGGCATCTACTCTAGTAACCACAGCTGGTTTGTCAAATTGAGGGATACCCAAGCCCATCTGGAAGGTAGCAGCGTTGAGAGACACCATAGGGGTAGGATACCCGGTGGGTTCCCGGGCTGCGAGCATGATGGCCCGAACAAAAGAGTTGTAGTGTGTTGCAAGTGTGAGGATTAACTCCAGAGACTGTATTGAGCACAAAAAATAGGTGGCCTTGAGGATTTCAGAATCCCCGATGTTGATCGCCAATGGATCCCTGGCCTACCGCTGAATGTACATTATTTTCACCAAGGCCTACATTTCAGCCCACATCCTCACGCTGGTGTCGGTAATGAACTATACTTTGGAATAAATCTTTGACCCCACAATGGCATTATCTTTCATGTATTTCAGGCTGAGGGGCAATTTTTCCAAGGCCCTCTCCATTTTGGATTTTACGGCTGCCCTGGTGACTGCCGCGGAAGGAAGTTCTGAACTGCCGGGTGGTGAAGATGCAGAAGCCTCAGACATGTTGGAAGTGAATTGCTCTGGAGAATTGTAAGGCAAGGTGACTGTTAGAATGTAACAATAAATAATACTCTGAGATCTAGAGATTTGACCACCACGGTGCCTGTTTTCCTTGAAAAGTTAGTTTAGTTCAAAAATCCCAGAAAGTATATATATTTTGCAAACTTGGAAATTTAACCAATATCTAGTCCTGGGGGTCTCACCATACTTAGCAAAAGCAAGATGTGGGTTGAGTAAAGGTAGGAGACCCAGAGTCTGGAAAACTAACCATTAGAAGTTGTGCACAAAAAGCGAGCTGTTAGACCCACGTAGACATCATGTGGCTATGCAATAAATAGAAGTTATGGCGACGGCGACGGAGCCAACTATCTGAATGCACAAAAAGAGAAGGCCACTTGGAAAGTTTTAAATGCATATGTGGGACATAAATGGGATAGTAATTAAGGAAAATTTATGAGGAGAGAGAAAACTGCCTGGTTGAAACTAGCCGAGAGTCAAGTTTCAACTAGGTGGTATCCTGCTTGAAATGAGCTCGCAAATTTGGGAATGACAACAAGGGAAGCACAATGAGCTAGCTACAAAAATGGGTGGATATACATGAAATATACAACATATATACATTGGGGCTAAAAGGTATATACATGCAAAAGGGAAGGATATACATTAAAACACACTAAATTTACATATATACACAACGCAGAGCCAAAATGGAACGACTACCTCGAGCAACAATGCAAAAAAACTTACAAAATTTACACTACCTACAGAATACAATACATCTCCATAGAGGGTGGAAAACCCTCTGGTAGAGCCAACCCACCAACGGGCAACAAAACCAGACACAGAAACAAATGAAAATGCAAGACAAACACAAGCCAAGCAAAAATGAAGCAAAAACAAAGAAAAGAAGAAAAATGGAAGAACCGGGAACACCCACCTGGAAACTGGAGAAAGGAAGGAAGAAAAGGTGGTCGTGAATGCTCTGCAACAACTTCTACCTTCAAAAGATCACCAGAAACCACTTGCAATTACTCATAATGGTTTGGAATAGCTCGCACTAGACTCTGCTCAAATCGCTGTGATATCGCTCTACAATCGCTCAAATCACTCAAGTGTTTTAATCATGGTAATTATGAAAATGATAGATGATTTCTATTCATAGCTAGGGTAAAAGCAAGTTACCTTTCCTTCCACAAACTCTGGAACAAGCTGACCTCCAAACTCTGGGCCCAGGGATTCCGTGTGACCATACCTTCTTACGAAAAGAAGACATCGTGGCAAAGAATCCCAGAGTCTAGAATCTGGATCCTGGACAAAGAGTGACAAACTCCAGGACCGGGTCCCGGAGACACAAGGG
This sequence comes from Thuja plicata, assembly GCA_018584345.1. Taxonomy (NCBI): domain Eukaryota; kingdom Viridiplantae; phylum Streptophyta; class Pinopsida; order Cupressales; family Cupressaceae; genus Thuja; species Thuja plicata. The sequence goes on along the minus strand of MU226070.1, from coordinate 444,595 downwards.
ACAAAAATAAAAGAAAAACCAACACTGTGGGAAAGAAAACCCGAGGAAGGAAAACAAAGAAACAACGGAAAAAGACAAGGCAAGAGCAAAAAATAGAAAATAAAAAGGGGGACCCAACATTTTGCACACAAAATGTAGGGACGGAGATGCAGGGCATAACAAATGGTGACTATCTAGGATGAATGCCTTAGTGCATTCAAGAACTATAGAATCTTTGGTTAGCAAAATTGGAACAAATCGTTACTCAAAGCATCTTACTTGTAAGGCATAACTTGTCTGAGAAAATCCGGCCATACGCGATTTAGTCCATGATCTTTTCATCAGTGGTGAAGTGTGTGCTTTGGAAGGAAACCAAGCCGATGACCTCTGGGAGAAGTAGAGAAGAGGCACTAAGTGCATCAAACCACAAATTCATCAGATTTTCTCATTTCTTCCGGAGACCAAAGTTTCATCCCATTTCTTTTTCTTGTTACTTTGTATGTTTCTAGGTGGGAGGGCGGTACTTCTTTCACCATCAAGCTTAGCTTAATTTAATGACGGCTTTCACCCTTCCACCCACTTTAATGTGCTGAATGGGGGAGAAAAATCTAGACTTGGAAAGAATCTTTTAAAAGTTCAGACTTGGGTCAACCAACTAGTGCAACCGATCTACCCTCAATGTGTCTGATTACTTGTCCCTTATTTTTATTTCACTGATTGCTAGACTTCCAAAAATAAATCTGATGAAGATTACTCATAATGTACTACCAAAATTGTAAAATAACTCTGGAGACCGGGTCGATTCCATCATTCTAAAAATAGATTCTTAAGTTCACCATGTTAAAGACAACATCTCGGAGACCGGATGTCATGTGAAGCATCCCAATCCTTACAAAAAGGAGAGAAAAACATCGGAACCCGAAAAGAAGACAAGAAAAGAAAAGACAAAAAAAGAAAAAGGGGCGGTCCCGAAGGATGGCCAGCAAGACTATTTACAAGGCAAGGTACCTCCCAAAAAGGCACCGGGAAAGAAACATTTACAAGGGAGGGAAATTTACATAAAATACAACTTTCGGCAAACCAACCTTATTCGAAATAATGCTTCAAAAACTATCCATTGACAGGAAATGGGACAGGTTCTTCGGTCATGGTGTTAAGGTGATAGGTATTTGCCCCACAGATCTCTGAGATCAGGTATGGCCTGAGCCAGAGCCGTTGGAACTGGTGTGCTTTCCTTTCTTTTCCCAGGCCTTGTCCCACAATAGGACAAAGTCCAAAATTTGAAAGGCCTTGTATTGGGCTCTTCGGTCAAACCATTGTTTCACCACTGCTTGATGATGTGCAAAATGTTTGAGGGCTGCATCTCATTCTTCTTCCATCTGCACCAGATTCAGGAGATGAACCTCCACAATATTATCTCGGTTACTGAATTCTTGCATAAACTACAAAACTGGGATTTGTAAATTGATTGGGAACACTGCGTTCTGGCCATAAACCAGATGGAATGGGGACGTTCCCAGGGTGGCCTTAATTTGAATGTGATCTATCCAGAGGGCGAACCTTAGCTTTTGATGCCAATCCTGAGAATTTTTTTCTAGCAGGTGTTTGATCACTTCAAGTAAATTTTTGTTCATTGATTTAGCAACACCGTTCCCCTGGGGGTAATATTTGCTGGAAAACTTCAGATTGATCTTCCAATTGTAGGTCCATTCAAGCAATTGCACTGAAGAAAATGCTAGACCATTGTCACATACTAATGCAAAGGGCATTCTGAATCTTGTGACGATGTTTTCTTCTAGGAATTTAATAACTATGTCTGCCGTGTTGTTTTTGCAAGGTATGGCTTCGGACCACCGGGTGCAGTAATCGGTTGCAGTAAAGATGTACTAATGGTTTGTAGATGAGTTGGGGTTGATTTCCCCGATTAATTCAAATGCCCATTGGGCGAAGGGCCTAGCCTCGAAGACTGGTTGTAAAGGCATAGCCGGGTTACGCTCACGGTGTGCTGCGGTCTGACAAGTGTGGCATCTCTGAACATGAGTGTAAACATCTTTAAATATAAAGGGCCAATAGTATCTGGCCTAAAGGATTTGATGGGTGGCGGTGTCGGCTGAGCCATGCCTGATCCCAAATAGCCCATGGAATTCATCGATCATCTTCGCAGCTTGGTCCCTATCAATGCACCAAAGGTATACTCCCTCGTAGTTTCTGCAATAAAGCACAGATTTTTTGATCATGAAGTGAGTGCTTTTCATCCATAGAGTGCGGCGTTTATTGGGAGGTAACCCCTCCGAGAATCTATTGTTTAATAGTAAGTACACCAGATCTATGTACCACAGGTCTCGAGTGATAGACTCCACTATGTAAGTTTGACATTCTATGTGGAGAGTCTCTTCTACCATCGCTTAGCTTAGTCCCTGGCCTCGGACTATCTTCATGGGTTGCATTTCTAGGTCATATTCCTAGAGGATGGCCATCCATTTCCCCCGTCTTTCACCCAATTCACTTTGCATCAACAGAGATTTCACAGCCTGGTCCGGGATGATAGCATGTACCTTGCTCCAGAGAATATAATGCCAAAATTTCTTCACGGCGTGAACAAAGAGGTAAGGCCTGCTTTTCCAACGATGAATACTGGACTTTAGCGTTCTTGAAGGGGGAGCTCATGAAAGCTATGGGTCGTTCCTCCCCTTCGACCTTTTGAGTCAATACTATCGTGGCAGAATGCGACGAACCAAAAGAGTAAATGTAAAATGGAAGGGAGTAGTTCAGACTAGCCAAGACAGGCGCCTCCGTTATCGTCTATTTAATTTGGGAAAATGCCCACTTTGCTTCAGGATTCCACTCAATTTTGGTATCCTTTTTCATCATTACATTGAGTGGCTTGACTATCTTGGTGAATCCAGTGATGAACCGCCGGACAAAGTTGATCTTTCCAAAGAAAGACCGCATCTCTTTCTTGCTGTCGGGCATTTCTAGGTTTAGCAGCGCTTCAACTCTCTCATGGTCAATGGATATACCCATCTCGGAGACAATATGCCCAAGAAACTTCCCTTCAATGACCCTGAATATGCACTTCTTGGGGTTGAGGGATATTGCACACCGGTGACATCTCTCGCAGATCTGGGCAAGGTGGGCGGAATGGTCACGCTTGTCCCAGGAAAAGATGGTCAAATCATCCATGTAGATGATTATGCACTGATTCACAAGGCCTTCGAACATGATATCCATAGCCTTTTGAAATTTGGCCCCTGCATTAATTAAGCCAAAGGGAATCCTCTTGTATGCAAACATTCCCCACTTGGTGGTGAACACCATTTTCTCTCTATCTTTGTATTTAACCATGACTTGGTTATATCCAGAGTACCCATCCAAGAAAGACATCATTTGGGACTCATTCACTATCTGGAACACCTCATCCAATGAGGGGAGAGGATGATTATCCTTCTTGGAGGCTCTCTTCAAATTTCTAAAATCCATGCAAAGGCAAATTTCACCACTCTTCTTTCTAACCGGGACCAAGTTGGCAACCAACGTAGTGTGCTAGATTGGAAACATTATCTAGGTTGACAGCAATTTCTCCACCTCTTGACGAATCAGAGGCTCAATCAGTGGGTTGAATGGTCATTGCTTTTGTCGAAAAGGCTTAGCATTAGGTTTTAGGGGGATGGTATGAGTCATAATGGATGTGTCATATGTTTTTAAATCCTCACATCCCCATGCAATCATGTCTATGTATTCTCAGTGAATCACGATAATCTTCTCCTTCTCCTTAGGGGAGCAGGAGGTGCCAATGTGTATCATCTTTTCTCCACCGAGCTGGCTGATGTTTACTTTATCAAATTTTCCTCCCTCAGAGGAGGATGACATCTTTTCCCGGCCCTGAGGGTCCGAGTCAAAGATACATTCAAGCACGACCATCTCCTTTGGGATGGTGTTAGTGGGTAGGTCCATGATCCCATCATCTTCATCACCCTATCTAGTATCATCATGGTCTCATTCTTCCACTATTTGGTCCTCGAAGACACCAACATTGGCCATGAAGGCCAGGCTATGCTGATCGTCTTCAAAAACCTGAAAGTGGGTGACATTATCTAGAATGGATGGGGTGGGGATCATCTCAACTGAAAATCTCTAGAGTTGTGAGTCGGCCATGCGCTCAAGTGTGCTGGCGGAAACAGCAAGGGCATCTAGGACATAATTCTATCACCAGGGAATAAGATCAATGTCAAAGGCATCAAAATCTTCAATAAGGCTCGAAGCCCGATTGCAATATGCGGCCAGTCTCTTGTCATGACATGTGTACTGACTCTGAACCTGTTTGACAATCAACTCCGAATCACCAAGAGCCCAAAGGCAGGTGATCCCTTTCCTTACTGCAAATAAGAGTCCAAGGACCAAAGCCTCATACTCTATGACATTGTTTGTGTAGTTGAACTGCAGCCTGTAGGATGCAAAGAAGGATTTCCCTCGTGGGTTTATTAATTCTACTCCAGACCCATGGCCTTGTTTGGACTGGGACCCGTCGAACTTAAGGGTCCACAGATCATTGCTTGTGGTCCGGGGCTGGGGAGACAAAGTAGTCTTTGGATTACCTATGGGAGACTTGGGAGAAGCTTCCTCCTGCACTGATTGTGTGTGGGGGAGGTTTGCCTCTAGAGTGATTTGGGATTGGGATCCCCGGGGAAATGGCACTGAAGTGCTTCTAGTAAGAATATTGGGTTCCAGGGAATCAGTTGTATGTTCTTTTCTCTGGAAGATGTCAATGTGTCGGGTAGTAACAGAAAGGTAGGGTTCACACTCTAGCTCTGAATGTTTCTAATAGTGTACCCGGCACCAAGTGCTAGAGCAGAGTGTAGCAGGGGTCACTATGGCACCCTGAGAGTTAACCTCAACCCTCAACTTTTATTCTAGGTCCTGGGTTCACTGTAGAACTATGGAATCCTCCCCGGGGGTGAAATTGAATGTTAAGATTTCAAATGGTTGGTATACCCCCGGGGAAGTCTTAGAGAAGAAGACCTCACTAACCCTCCCAACTTTGGTAAGGGTCTATTTCATCCGGGGTTCACTCTCAACCTGTATCTTGTTTGGTTCTCCTTCCCAGGGGAGCCATAAGTGGGAGAAGTCGGTCAAAAAGTATCCATTCAAGGAATTAGACCAATTCTAACTTAATAACATCTCATAAGTCTCTGGGATGTCCACCACTTGGATATTAATTATGTTAGCTATCCTGGGATCATGGATGAGTTGTATCTAGACATTCTTCAATTCTCCCACTATTTTCACAGCAGTTTTATCCAATTGAATCACTGTGCCATTAGATGGGGTGGGTCAGAATCTGAGCTTCTGGCATATGGACAGGGGCATGATGTTGCTCGAAGCTCTAGAGTCTACTAGGCAGTTGTGTATGTTTTTTCTTTGTATGTTTAGGCCTAGTAGGAATGGAGGATCTTCATTATTTTCCTGGAAGACAGCCGCGTTGGCATCCTCAAAAGAGACGGTCTTGGGCGGGCAACTAACAACTTCCGAATTTCCCAAGAGCTTCAGAAGAGACTCCTTCTGCTCGGGATAGTTTAGCAAAACCTCCATCAAGGTCATGGAGGTGGTGGTTTGTTCTAACACCCTTGTGATGTCGAATCTTCCTCCCGGGAATTGGTGGCTTCCCTCGACTAGATCTTTTTCTTGGTTAGGGCTAGAACCTTTTAAAGGGACTGGCTAGTCGGTTGTATTATCCCAGGGAGGAGTGTCCTTGGTAGGAGGTGTTGGCATGTAAACTGGTCCTTTACTAGCCTGGCTCTGAGTGTTGTAAGGAGCCTATGGGTTGGTGAAGGCATTGGCCTCAAAGGCCGGAATTGATTCATCAAAGAATCCCTATAATTCAAATTCTTCTTCATCTTCTCTGGAGGATCTGAATAAGATGGTCTCACAGGTAAATGCACTGTGAGTTGACTCCTGCACAGGAGGCTCTAGGGGAGCAGCATTGTGCAATTGTTGTTTGTCTAGCTGGGAGATCATGATGACTTTCTCTAGCGTGGCACAGTTTACCTCGTTTTGGGACCCTGTATCGTGCAATCTACACCAATTGGTCATGGGCTGGAAGTCTGCAACTGGGGTGAAATGTGATGGTCCAGCACCATTTTGGTTGGTATTTTGGTTCGGAGGTAGACCTTCAGTGTTCGCGTTGTTTTTCCATTATTGTTGGTTGGGCCGAGGCCCATTGTTGAAGTTTCTTCCTCTGGCATTGTTGTTTCGTTGGCCAGAGAAAACATTCCCTCTTTGGGAATTGGAATTCTAGGGTGCATAAGACCCTGCCTTCAGCTGACCCATGTCCACAGTCAGGGTGGACAACATTCTCTGGAGGGATTCAACCTCGGCAGTTAGCTGAGTGTTTGCGTCACAGTGTGACGGTTGTTGTTGTTGGTTTCTTGGGAAGGCAGTAGTATTCACCGGAGTCGAGAGCAGCAATCCTTTGGCCACGGATGACTGAAAGAAGGGCACTCCAAGCGGTTGTGTCTGTGATTGTTGTGTCTGCTGTGGCTGGTTCCAAGGGAATGCTTCTAGACTTGGTATTGACTGAGTCTGTAATGGATAAATGTACCAGGCCTGCTGGTCTATCGGCGGTGGCGGGGGATTTATTGCCATTGTGGGGGCACCCATTGCTAGATTGGGGTTATATCACCCGGCATATGCAGTTCCACCAGGGATCATGTTGAAGGGCGTGCTCTGCCCAATCCCGCCCAGGGACTTGTTGAGGCCACAGGATAGTTCTAAGGCTAGGTTGTAAACCTTCACCAAAGTATCCCGGTTGCCCGTGGTGGTTGTTCTCCAGAGGAGAGTGGCAACGAAGCGCTCCATCACATTGAGATAGGTCTATATGGCTACTTCTGGGGATGGAATGAAAGGGCCTGTGCACCGCTTTAAGGCGCGCTAGAATAGATGATTGAATGCTGCAAGGGGTTCATTGGGTTCCTTTCTGATGGAAATGAACTGGTTGTGGGACCAAGCTGGGTCCATGTGTATGTAGAAGGCAGCCAAGAAGGCGTCCTCCATTTCCTGCCAGCTATTGATGGAGTTGGCGGGAAGCTTGAGGTACTAGTTTAGTTTTCCATGTCCCAGGGACAAGGGAAACATTTGGGTCACAAAATCTTCATGTTGGATCCAGTGTCAGTTCATGGCATCTTTGTATACCTGTAAGTGTTCTTCTGTGGTTCGTGAGCCTAAGTGCTCATATCGCGGGCAAATCCTCTCCGGGTGTGAGGGTAAGTCATTGGCTGTGCCCGGAAAAGTTCCCATAGGGGACCTAATGTTACCGAAGTATGCAGCCATTTGAGGAACTAGATTTTGAGTAGTTTGAGCGCTGGTTCCTGGGATTGTCTGAGAAATCTAGATATTCTGAGGGATACTAGACCCCCAGACAATAGTGGCTGGTGTGATTTTTGGGGTCTGTTTCTTTCAAGCAAGAGGCTCGAGTTTGACAAATCTTCCAGGGTTTGAGGCTGACCTAAGGATTCTTTCAAATTTGACTGGGGAGAAAGACCCAATCTGACTGAAGGATTAATTCCTAAAACTATGGCTTGGGGAACCCTTGGGAGGTATAAAATTAGAATCTTGAGAGAGGGATGAGTTCATGCCCTCCTTCTAGCACCAGTGTCTATTGACAGGACTTAGGTGACCGAGTCCGCCAGCAGATGTAAGTTGTCACCGGGTACCAGGGTACCGGCCAACTTCGCCTGCAAAGGTTATTTGGGGAAATGAGATTCCCTGGGCCTCCAAGCACCTGAGGATCAGGTCTCGACGGTGCAGGGCTCAGTTGGGAGATGTGACTATTTTTGAGGGGGATAGCTGGTTTCTTCAACCTGTTCTCTCTGGGGATTCAAATAGGTGAGGTTTCTCCAAGCACATTTATACTTATAAAATAAATTGAAAAAGATCCTGTAGGGTTAGGAGTACTTCATCTACATATAGTTATGCTTAACATTCCAAACATCAACAATACTCTAACACACTATACTAAATACCGAAGAAACATACAACCATCAGTTCATAGTTCATCAGTAGCAAGGGAAAGGAGGTGGTTAATCTACTTTAAGTGTTAGAGCAAAGGATGTGAAGAACACAAAGCATAAAATACCATCAATCCAGAAGACAGAATGCTAACAACATCATTGCAATAAATCTCCCTTCTTCATTAACATTTCTTCCAGCAAGCACTGGTGCGTGGTACAATGGTGGCTCCCAGGGAGCATCTTACTACTGAAAGCTTTAAAACTAAGGAGCATTGAGCTATGAAAATACTGCTTTTCTATTACTATGGACTGGAAAATCATCAATTTTTCCAACCCTTGGAATGGGGCCAGACTTACTATTTATACATTTTTACATCTAACCCTAACCCTAACTTATGTTACACTGTACAATAAAATACATTATCCGGTGGCTGGTACTACCTGTGCCACTCTACAAAAGGCCTAGAGATGGAGTAGGCTTGTCATGTCAGAAGAAAAGATTGAGAAGTGAAGTAGAAGAATCCAGCTCAGGAAGAGAGTTGGGAAGAAGAAAGAAGAAAACCGATCCCACGGGGATCGAGGCTACATGTCTCATAAATGGGGAAAGCGGCACCCTGTCTTTGATGTGCCAGGTGTAACATTGAAGCGGCACCTTGGGAAGATCATGTTAGAAAAACCTCTTGTCAATCTGACGTACCTTGATGTAGCTAACTGTCTTCTAATAACCTTCGATAACCTTTATTAACTGCTACCCACTTTCTGGCAACCTTTATTAACTGCTTGAAAGTGACTGGTCGGCCTTGGGGACTGGGACACGAGTCACTGAAAGAATGCAAAATATAGAATCTGGGACTTCGGGATCTGGGAACTTACGTTCCAAAAATAATAAAGAATACAAAAAGACTTAGGTTTTCTCCGGCCCCTGGAGAATCTTTATTGTTGCTTATTTTCATTGAAGGTCTGGAGGAGACGAGAGATTCCATCTTCATCAACTTCTTTAAGGCCAGCCCACCGGTACTTGGCCACCTCAATCTGTTCCCCCAGGTCTGGAACATTTCCCTTAAACTCCTCTACCATTTTTGCTGCATCATGGCCACTGAGTACCATACGAGTGATTCTCATCATTTGGGCGCCATCTACTCCCTACAGGGATTAATACCTTGATTCCATTAGCTCATCGAACTTCCCCAGGACGTACTCTGGTGTGCAAGTGTTAGTGGTGAATGGATCAGCTCCAGAAACCTTCATGACAAAAGACTTGTATAAATTAAAAGAATATTGTACTGCATTGATTTTCTCCCGTAGAGTCCCCACCAGTTGCTTTATTACCCCCAATGTGAGGTCAAGTCTGGAGTGATGGATTCTCCAAAAATTGAATGACTCCTCCCCCAAAATTCTAGATTCAGAAACGATTTCCTCCCCGAGGCTGAGGAGTTCTTCTAGCTCCACTTTCTATGCATTGTAATTTTTGATATCCCCCTCCCATATGTTGATGATGGTCTCAACCTGGTGTAAGACATGTCGGGCCGCATATAGATCTGGGAGGGTGGGTACCAGGAAACACCATACATTTCCCACTTGTAGGGCAACCCATTCATCGACCGCTTGGGCTTTCTTCTTCATCGCCCACAGTAAATCTACATCGCTTTGTGGAAGCGGTATATCTAATGTAGAGGCCCCTAGAGGAATAACACTGATAGGCTAGGCTATCTCAGTTAGAAATCCCATAAGGTTTGCATTGTTCTCCTTTTCTGCCTTGAGAGTCTAAGCTTCTTTCTCATAGCGAGCCTCCATAGCCTTGGCCACCCCTTTTAACATGTCTACCTCACCTTGTTTTCCTCTCTTCCCCAGTGATATCTCTGTAATGTTATATTCTCCAGCCTCTGTCATTGCTTCATCCACATCTGGGGAAGGTGTCTCTATCACTGTGAGTGTCTCTCCACCTGGCTCAGTTCAAAGGGTGTGAACTGTCTGGGATTTCTTAGCCTTTGGTGGGTTCTGTGCCTGGCCCATCATCTCTACTAAGGAAAGGTGGGCTTGGGGCATTTTTGGAGGTGCCTTTCTTTTTCTGGTTTCTAGTAACCATGGGGGTGGTAGGGGTGGCTTGTTAGCCAAAGTGTGCTCTTGCAACTTCTCCCCAACATCTTGCTGTGCCTCTTCAGTATTACGAGCCTCCCCCGACTCCTTTCCTGTATCTTCTTTCTCAACAACAGTATTTTCTTCGGTGGTATATGTATCTTTTGCCCCGGCCTCTACATCTTTGGCCATGTCTAGCTCTTCATTTGTCACCCTGGGGTTTTCTTCATCTTTTTGCTCCTCTTCTTCCTTGGCCTCTATTTCTGGGATGTCTTCTTCCATTGGTACATCTTTTGGTAATGGGTGAGGTAACGGGCCAAGATTCAGTGTTTGAGCCACAGTGATCACCTCCCCAAATGTCACCTCCGGGAGTGGTGTTTAGAACACGGTAGCTAAGGTTACGTTTTCTTTGGAAGGTCCGGTTCCCCTTGCTAATTCCATTTGTTCACTTTTCTTTTGTTGGTCCACTCCCGTATCCTGTATCTCTGGGACTTCGGAGGCAATTTCTTGTTCTGCCTCTTCCTCTTCTTCTAAGATTTTGGCCTCTATCTTCTCAATGTCCCCATGTAAATTCCTGAACTCGTCGGTTGTAAAAACATCGTCAAACTCATCCTAAGGGGGAGGATTTTCTAGGACATCAGTGGGCTCTGGTTCCCTCTCTAGCTCCAAGGAGTCAGAAGAAAGGATTTAAACTTGTGGGATCTGAGGCATCCCTAGCTCTGACTCCTTTTTAGGCTTCGGATTAAGCCTCTTCTTCCTCCTAGTGATCAAAGGTGGCTCTACTTCCCTTAGGACCTATTCTTCCTCTGGGTCCACCCCTGTTGACCTCACCATCAGTGCTACTAGTGAAGGGGAAGAAGGCGGACGGATGGGTCCGGCCATGAGCACCGGAGTTGCCAATTGCGTGATTAATTTATCTTTCATTTGTTCAGAAGCTACGAGTGATCGTTGCAATTGCTCCTTTATGGGGACCTCTTGCTTAGTTGGAGTCTGCATTATTCCTTTTCCCCTATCTTCTCTGTGTGAGGAAGTTCCAGCTCCCGGGGTTAACTTTGGTACCGGCTGGGCAGCCCTGCAGACACTCCCAGGGCACACCTTCTTAAAGTAGGCATGGTTGCATTCAACCTCATTGCAGGTGAACTCTTCAATGGTGGGCCCCTCCTGGGAATTCTAGTCCACTAGTGGGAGGGCCAGGGCCAACTTATCAATCCCCTTTTCTTTGTACTGGGGATCTATTGTGGATCCGGAGTCTGAGAAATCATCTGGAAATCTCCAGAGCTTTAACCTTTCCATCATTCCCATGTTCATTCGGATGTAATGCCAGTTGCGGACTTCCATTTCATCCTAGAAATATTCCCAAAAGTCTTCCATGTGGTATTGGTGGGGCTCTAATGCCCAGGGAAGTGCCGACGCAATTTTGTCATGCGGATCAAAATGCTTCTGTGCCAAGTAGAATTCTGCTAAGTTATAGCTTTTGAGCTCGTTGTCTGCTTCCTTGGCTGTGGCCAGACTACATGAGTAATTCACACAAGTAATTGGGAATGGGATGTTTTTTACCTTCTTCAAGGCATAGAAGGCATGCAAATCCATTATTTGTCTACAATATTCCAAAAGAATTATCTGTTCCCACAATGCTTGGGTAACAAGTAAGGTTTTTCAGAGAAGCCGGTTACCTTTATGTATGTATGTTGCTAGAAATGTATATAATAATAGTCGTAACTCCAGACCAAATTCATTGCCTCTGTGGATAGGCGGTATCTTGCATCCTGGGTAGGTGTGAGTAGGTTGTAATAAATAAAGGTGTCATTCACCTGGTAGAAATTGGGGAAACTGGCCTCCCATTGGATTTGTGGGAAATAGTCCCAGGGAGCCTTCTGACCTGGGCCAATCCTGAGTATGCCCATTGTAAGTAATCCATTGGTGGCGGGCTGTTTTTGTGCCAGGTCCTAGAGAACACAGGAAGTCATATGTAACTTCCACTTTTGGACCACCTGTAGAAATTGAGAATCTACGTGGTTGGAGATGATGGAAGCCCAATCAAAATATTCTCCCTTGGTGGAGATGCCAAGTAGGAAATAGTACATCCATGCTGAGAATTCTCAGACATGGGGTTACCCGAAGACCCAGGATAGTGATATTATCCCCATCTGGATACTTTCCTTAAATTCAAACCAGGGGAGTTCTAGCTTCATTCTCTTGGGATCCCTCTTTGGGGTCTTGAGCTAGTTGTTATTCATGTATATCCGGGCTGCTTCCTCCAACTGTTTGAACTATGCTAAGGAATCTGCTCCGGTAACCTTAGCTGGTTTGTCAAATTGAGGGATCCCCAAGCCCATCTGGAAGGTAGCGGCATCAAGAGACACCATAGGGGTAGGATACCCAGTGGGTTCCGGGGCTGCGAGCATGATGGGCCGAAAAGAAGAGTTGTAGTGTGCTACAAGTGTGAGGATTAACTCCGGAGACTGTATTGAGCATAGAAAATAGGTGGCCTTGAGGATTCCAAAATCCCTGACGTTGATCGCCAGTGGATCCCTAGCCTATCGTTGAATGTACATTATTTTCACCAAGGCTTGCATTTCAGCCCACATCCTGACACTGGTGTCGGTAATGAACTACACTTTGGAATCAATCTTTGACCCCACAACGGCATTATCTTTCATGTATTTCAGGCTGGAGGGCAATTTTTCCAAGATCCTCTCCATTTTGGATTTTACGGCTGCCCTGGTGACCACCACGGAAGGAAGTTCCAAACTGCCAGGTGGTGAAGATGCGGAAGCCTCAGACATTATGGAAGTGAATTGCTCTGGAAACTTGCAAGGAAAAGTGACCGTCAGAATGTAACAAAGAGATTTGACCATCGCGGCGCCTGTTTTCCTTGAAAAGTTAGTTTAGTTCAAAAATCCTGGAAATTATATATATTTTGCAAACTTAGAAATTTAACCAATATCTGGGCCCGGGGGTCTCACCATACTTAGCAAAAGCAAGATGTGGGTTGAGTGAGGGTAGGAGAATTGGAGTCCAAAAACTAACCGTTAGATGTTTTGTGTGAAAATTGAGCTGTCAGACCCACATGGACGTCACGTGGCTATGCAATAAATAGAAGTTATGGCGACGGTGGTGGAGCCAACTGTTCAAACACGCAAAAAGCAAAGGCCACTTGGACAGTTTTGAATGCATATGTGGGACGTAAATGGGACAGTCATTAAGGCAAGTTTATGAGGAGAGAGAAAATTGCCTGGCTGAAACCAGCTGAGAGCTGAGTTTCAACCAGGTGGTATCCTGCCTGGAATGAGCTTGCGAATTTGGGAATGACAACAAGGGAAGCGCGATGAGCTAGCTACAAAACTGGGTGGATATACATGAAATATACAACATATATACATCAAGGCTGAAAGGTATATACATGTAGAATGGAAGGATATACATTAAAACACACTAAATTTACATATATACACAACGCAGACCCGAAATGGAACGACTACCTCGAGCAACAATGCACAAAAACTTACAAGATTTACACTACCTATAGAATATAATACATCTACATAGAGGGAAAACAACCCTCTAGCAGAGCCGACCCACCAACGGGTGGCAAAAATAGACACAGAAACAAAAAAAAATGCAAGACAAACACAAGCCAAGCAAAAATGAAGAAAAAACAAAGAAAAACAGAAAAATGGAAGAACCGGGAACACCCACCTAGAAACTGGAGAAAGGAAGGAAGAAAAGGTGGCCACGAATGCTCTACAAAAACTTATACCTTCAAAAGATCACCCTTCAATCACCAAAAACCACTTGCAATTGCTCAGAATGGTTTGGAATTGCTCACACTAGACTCTGCTCAAATCGCTCTGATATCGCTCTACAATCGCTCAAATCGCTCAAGTGTTTTAATCGCGGTAATTGTGAAAATGACAGGTGATTTCTATTTATAGCTGGGGTAAAGCAAGTTACCTTTCCTTCTGCAAACTCCAAAAGAATTCGGCCTCTGGACTCCGGGCCCGAGGATTCTATGCGACCATACCTTCTTACGAAAAGAAGACATCGTGGCAAAGAATCCCGGAGTCCAGAATCTAGATCCTGGACAAAGAGCGACAAACTCTGGGACCGGGTCCCGGAGACACAAGGGACAAAAACAAAAGCAAAACCAACACCGCGGGAAAGAAAACCCAGGGAAGGAAAACAAAGAAACAAGGGAAAAAGACAAGGCAAGAGCAAAAAAATAAAAAATAAAAAGGGGGACCCAACATTTTGCACACAAAATGTGGGGACGGGGATGCAGGGCATAACAGTCTCATTATCATAAGAACATGACCACCCCTCAACAAGGAAAAATTGCATTCATTTATTGAATTTTCTTCTAATCTTTTGACCTCTAGTTGATCTCCCTATTTTAGACCTACTAGATGTCTCACTTTTGTCTTCTATTCATGCATTTTCCTCACTTGAGGAAGACAAAAGAGGCAAATACCTATTTGGTGATACTTGCAATCCATCAAATGAGAGATGTAGTAGGATATATATATTTTGTTGAATAAAGAGAAGGAAACCAAATAATAAATTATACATGTCGATCCATGTCAAAGGCGTTTAATTTTCTACATATGTAAATCATTTATCTTAAGTTAGCCAAAAATTAAATGATATGTAAGATACAAATTACATAGAAGACAATTTACATGATGCAAAATATACTCCATGACATTAGAGTTCAAGACATAATAACTTAATTATAAAAACATACTAGTCAAACAAATTTCTATGAATAAATCAATACCTCATACGTGACATTGATCATACCTTGACTTCATACATTTCATTGATCATGTTATTGATCATCCTCTTCATCCATGTCATCATCAAGAATATCATCATCATCATCATCACCATCATCATACTTGTCACCTTGATCATCATCATCATCGTCATCATCATCATGACCAAAACCACTGCCATCTTCATCACCATTATCATGACCATCCTCATCATGACCATCATCACCTTTATCAACTCCATCTTCATCACCATGATCATGATCGTCATCATCATCACCATCATCGTCAGTAGGACCAAAATCATAATCATTTTCTTCTTCTTCTTCATTGTGTAATAGTCGTCCGTGATCATCATTTACTTGTCTTCTAATTATTCAGTATCTTCTTCTTCCATCACATTATACTTTATCGGCCTTCCTCTTGGATCATGTCTAACAAAAAATGACCAACCCGGTTTATGTGGAATGCCAAAGTAAAACACTTGCTCACATTGGCTTGAAAGAACATAAGGCTCATCTCTAACTGGCTCAAATGACTTTGTATTAATCATTGTAAATTCACTATCATGTTCAATAACAGTCCTATCAGGATCATTTTGATTTAGCCATAGCCTGTACCATTTGATGACAAATAGAACTAATTTGAATGAATTAAAGTCACACTCAGGTATATCATCCAAAATTCCATAGTATCGATTTTCATATTGTTGAGGATGTATGTCATTTTTAGAAGAAATATTAGTGACCTCGAAGATTGCACTTATCCCAGAATCACAAGTTTTCTTCGTGTCATCTAACTTTTTTATGTGAAATTTACGGCCATGATAGTACATAGCTTTGTGGTGTTTGATCTACAATTATTCAAACATGTCAAGATTATTTGCATCGATCCGTGAGTTGATATTAAACTTATGGGTCATGGTTCGTAAACTTATACATACCTTTCTACCTCTTTAACCATATGCTAGATCAAGTACCATTGGCGTAACATTGGGATCTCCATTACGATGAGCTTCTTTAACCAATGATGCAACACCATCCCATGTTAATGAGTGACCATTTTCTTGAGATTGTTGAATCTA
>MU226070.1:396216-410790 GCA_018584345.1 Thuja plicata | reverse complement strand
ATATAGAAAGGGAAAAATGGAATCGTTGGAATAGTATTGAATCATTTTTGCAGTCTTTTAATTGATTTTTTCAAACAAAAATCAAGGGTTTGTTTGCTAAGAAATGTGACTCACTTCTGAAGAATCACGACAACATTCTACACCATATCATGGTTTTTCCATCCATACAAAACTGCACGACTACAATTATTATGCATCTAGGGTTTATACGGTTTTTGCAAAATGATCAATTTTGAAAAGCGCTTCGTTTAAAACCAAAAAATATGTGATGCAAACATACTTACCAGGCACAAATTTTTGATTCCCTCCTCCCACCCAAAGTGCATCCCATTTTCAATGAAAAAATGAAAAATGTGTTTCACTTTTCAATTTTTTTTGTTTATAATCCCGTGTTCGTCAAACATTCGACCCTTCTTAATACACGTCAAAATTTTGACCTTTTCGGGATCATAAACAAAAAAATAATAATTTTAGAAGCCAAATTGGCCTGTCGTCAAAAATTTTGGTCAAAAATAGAGGCCTAATGTACTAGTGCACCTATTTAGAGTAGGCATATAAAGAACAGAGGAGACAAAATAATCAGTTAGAAGAGTGTGGCCCACCTAATTTGAAAACTCTTCTTTTCGGTCTATACAATTAGTTTTTTTTTCAAAACAACTTTGTTGAAGGAAGAAAGAAAGAAAATGCAAAGAGTGATAAATGACCAACAGGAGGAGATAGAAGACCTTAAGGAGAAATTAAAGAGGTAGAAACAGAGAATGGATCGTGCCTTGAAATTGGCTGATTAGATTATAACTTCCAGGCCTCCTCCCAGGGTGTATGTTATTTGTTTAAAAGAACAATTCCTCTTATCTCAACTGATGATGAATTTGAAGGATATAGATTTTAAATTCAAAATAGCTTAGGAATTCTATGGTCTATACCAAACCCTTCCTTCTTGGTAGAAGAACGTGCTTTGCGAGTTATATATGCACAAATTTATTATTCCAGGGGAGACTAAGTGGAATCCCTTGCTCTACATAGGAGATATACATCTAAGGGCCTTAATGTCATGGATTTATAATGAAGAAAATTATGAAAGGCAATTAGATAATTAAAGGGACCATGAGAAATCAGAACCACTACCCTTAAGGGTTGAAATTAGTCAGCCTGATGTGTTACTAAGGGACTGGTTCACTCTCACCTATGGGAGTATAAAAGGAGCAACCAAGAAGAAAATTTTTGATGCCAGAGAAGAGGATTATGCAGAGTATCAAGGGATGTCATTTTTTACCTTTCAAAGAGCCTTGGTTGGTGCCAGAAACACATGGAATAAATAGCCAGAAGTATTCAAGAAAGTAGAACCAAACGATCCTATTAACCTTGAAGCAACAATACATAGGGCACCAGAATATATATAGTTAGGTAGACAAATCAGGCATGAGCTCTGGTGTCCCCTGACAATTCAGCCACCAATTCTATTATGGCCCCTATATGATATCAATGCTAAAAAGTTAGACCAGCTGCAGGAAGATTACAGGATGGACTTCTGGGAGAAAACCAGAGGGTCTACTACACCTTCAAGAGCAGGAGAAGGGGGAAGACAAAGGTTGGAGAATTCAAAGGAATTGAAAATAAATGTAATGCTTGAGGACAAGCGTTATACTTGTAGGGGGGTAGGTGATGGTACAATAATTTGTCTCTATTTTATGTTGATTTTTATACTCTGTTTTAGACATTACCAAGACATTTGTGAACCTTTAAGTATTTGAACTTGTGATCATGCTATAAGTACAGTCTGAACCAACAAAGCCTATGGGTAGTTAGTAATGACATATTTTACTAAAAATTATATATCTATCGCAGTATTTCATATAACTATTTGAAAGTGTGTTCTAATATTTGGATTGAGTTGAATAGTTGAATTGAATATATATCTGCATGTGCTACTAACCTACCAAGAAAGATGAGCGGCTTGAGAGTGGATCGACAACATTGAAGAGGAAACAATGAAGTCTCAGCTGTGATAGGGAGAACCGTTATGACACTTCGAGACATGCCTGCTACATTGGAGGAACCATCATCTCAGGGAATATAGAAACATGACTCTGCTATATCTTCTCAAGCGATCAATACTTTATTGAATCGGTTATCCAGACTTTATGACATTATGTTGTGGGTTGTTACATTCTCCTTTCTCTATAGCTTGAATTAGTCAAACTCTATCTGTATGCTTTGAATAAACATCAATCCTCTATATAAATGGATTTTATTGTTATTTTGCAGTTAGTTGAATAATAGACTATTGTTGCATTTGCACAACAAAGTTCCTCTTTCTAGTTTTGTGCATTGTTTTCATTATGATGTAATCAGTTTCTGGAAATATAATGAAGTAGTGATTTTGAGTTATATTCTATGTTAGTAGTTAGCAGAAGCCAACAAAGGGGGGCCACTTGGGAGGTGGATTAGATTAGAATAGGTTAGATTTGCTTTCAGCATTTACAAAATTTTAAGTAGAGTTCACTGTTTCCTCCTGCAGCATTATAACTCATGTATGTTCTGTTGGAAATTAGATAAGTAACTGAGAGGGGAGGGTGAATCAGATACTCCAAAACAAATCATTTTTCCCTTAGATATCTTAAATACTTTAACACTATTACTCGGTTAATTAAGATATTCTTCTGTAACTCGGGTGTCAAAGCAATATTTATAATATCCAATGCAATTTTACTTTAGTGATTAGGTGTAGAAACATAAAGCATAAAGCAAATAACATATACATAGGTGACACCAAGATTTAATGTGGAAATCCAATATGGGAAAAACCACGAATGTAATTAGTTACTATTTTTCACTCTTCTGAAGTGAGCCATGTTAGGAGCGAACCATGTTATAGGTTACAATAACACACTGTTAGGTGTGACCCTGTTAAAGGATTTAATCACCCTGTGAGGAGTGGCCTTGTTAGAGGTCTTCAACATAGAAATGCTACCTTGTGAGAGGATTTACAAAAAGAATGTTAAGTCTACTCTATTAAGATATTTTAGATCATTTCTACAATTGTTAGAGAGTAAAAATGAATTGATCTGTATGTGTAAGCAACTGTCTTTGATGATTCAAATATCTATTCTGATTATGACTAGATCCTTGTTGATAAGATGTTCTATTGCAGTTCTGAGTGATATGTACTCAATCAGAATCCTATCTGATTTTGCCTTCACTCTTCACATCACAGAATTCCACACTTCTGTTTGCACTTCCACGCTTTCACTTTCACCTACTCTCTTTCAATCCAAACTTGACCTTTCCTATATATAGTAAGCCCTGTCAAGTCGGCTTGAATACACTTCTAAATAATAAATCACAATTCATTCAGCCTCATATAACCAATTAATCATAGAATATAAATCATTGTTATTCGGATTCCATTGAATGCCCGAACATGACTGAAATGCCCGAGTGACTCAGTCAACATTGAACTTCTTCAATACCCGACTGAACTCGGTCAACACTAAAATAACTCATTCTATTTCACCAACTATGCTCGGTCTGAATGTAGACATTTGTGTAACATCACTATATAAGTGTAAATACATGTGTAACATCAATAACAATACACAATTGAATAATTGTCTTCAACAATCGCCCTCTTTGGTATTGATGGCAACACAACATGTCATAATACAAAGAATTGTAGACCAACAGAAAATTTTCTTTAATGTCTTTAGCTTCATTCTGATTCTCATCCAAAGACTCCCTCTGACATCAAAATTTCCCTCTTACTGTATTATCTTTTGTATTATAGCAAACTCTCCCTCTTTTATCTTATTCTTATGTATTATAGAAAACTCTCCCTCTTTGACAACAAATGCCAAAGACTCCATAAGTTACTTAACTTTATTCTGTAAGACTCCATCTTCTCAAATACCAATAGTCAGTACTATTTTACTTTGTAATTGTAAAGTACCTGAATGTACTAATTCATCCGCATTGTGCTTTGATGTACCTACATCAACTGCTAGATCTTCACTGTCGCTCGGGTTGATGCATCACTAAACTATATTTTAGTGAGCTTCAGTTAGGGGAAGAACACCTAGCTTTCCTCTAAGATACAAGAATGCATCCTTAGGTAAATGTTTGGTGAATATGTTAGCAACTTGGTCTTTGGTATTCACATATTCCAACCTTCTTTTTTCTATACCAATTCCCTCAAAAAATGACACTTTATTGCTATATGCTTGGTTTTGGTGTGCATCACAGGATTCTTTGAAATGTTAATAGAATTGGTGTTGTCACAATACATAATAACTGAATCTTTTACTTCTTCCTTCATTCCTGACAACAACTACTTGATCCATATAATGTTTGAAAATTTCACTGCTGCAGCAACATATTATGTCTCTGTTGTAGACTGAGAGATACAATTCTGTTTCTTGATAGTCCAAGACACTAACCTCTTTCCAAGAAAGAAATATCCACCACTGGTTCTTTTCCTATCATCGACACTTCTAGCCCAATCATCATCAGTGAATTCCTTTAAATCAAAGTTTCCACCTTTCTTATACCATAAACCATAGTCTTCAGTACCCTTCAGATATTTCAAAATTCTTTTGATTGCCATTAGATGATTGTCTCTGGGATTAGCTAAAAATATTGCAACAATACCAACTTCCAATGCAATATCAGGTCTGGTGTGAACAACATATTGCAGTTTTCCAATCATGGATCTGTAGTTGGTCTCATCTACCTCTTTTGAGTCATCATCCTTAGACAATTTTTGTCCAATACACATGGGTGTTCCAACAGGTTTGAAATCTTCCATACCAAATTTCTTAAGTATCTCCATGATATATTTTGATTGATTAATGTAGATACCATCCTTTATTTGATGTACTTGTAATCCAACAAATAATTTGATCTCGCCAAACATAGACATCTCAAATTCTTTACTCATAGCTACAGATAATTCTTTGCATAGATCATCATAACCAGTGAATAATATGTCATCAACAAATATCTCTTCTAACAATATTTTGTTTTGTGGTCCTTCTTTGATGTACAGGCTACTGTTATCATTGGTTCTCTGAAATCCAATACTTACTAGATAGCTATGCAGTCTTTCATACCAGGCTCTGGGTGCTTGCTTCAGTCCATATAATGTTTTGTGCAACTTGCAAACCATATTCCTTCTACTAGGATCAACAAATCCTTCAGGTTGTTCAATGTAGACTTCTTCTTCTAGGATTCCATTCACAAATGTAGATTTCACATCCATTTGATATACTTTGTATCCTTTATGTGCAGCATATGCTAGAATATTTATGACTCCTTCAAGTCTTGCAACAGGAGAAAAAATTTCTACATAGTCAATACCCTCTTTTGTAGCATATCCTTTACAAACTAGTATGGCCTTATTTCTAGAAACTTTACCATTTTCATTCATCTTATTTATAAAAACCCACTTAGTTCCAATCACATTCTTGTCCTTTGGCCTAGGCACAAGAGTCCAAGTTTTGTTCTTCTCAATCTGCTCAGTTTCTTCATTCATTGCTTCTATCCAACTTTCATCATTCAGTGCATCTTTAACAGTTCTACGTTCAAATTAACTTATTAAACATGTACATTTGATTTTGTTACTTGTCATTACACCTTCGGTCTGATCTCCAATTATTTTCTCAAGTGCATGATGCCTTCTAACATATTTTGAAAGTACTGGATCCTTTAGCCTAGATTCTGGACTTGATCCACTAGGTCTGTCATTCTCAAACATTCTTTCTTGTTCCTCTATCTGATGCTCAGGTTCCACTATCTATGACTTGGGTTCCTCTGTCTGAGACTCGATTCCCTCTATTTGTGACTCAGTTCCCTCTATTTTTGACTCGGTTTCCTCTATCTATGACTTGGTCTCTTCTACCAGTAGCTCGGGTTGCACAGCTTGCAACTCGGGTTGCACAGTGTGTGCTAGGATATTTAGTGGTCAACATTTCTACTGTCCAGTCACCATTTCTCAAGTCATAGGTATAGTATCAGGTTCATGATACACAAAGTTCCTATAGTCTTCAGGATCTTTACTACTCTTCTCTTCACATTTTTCTACAAACTCATCAATCTTGACATGTACACTTTCTATGACTTTATAAGTAGTATGATTCAGACATTTGTATGCTTTTCTTTTACATGACTAACCTAGGAATATTCCTTCATCATTTTTTGCATCTAGTTTTCCATTTCTTTCTTCCTTCAATATGTATCATCTACTTCCAAATACTTTGAAATAATGAACATTAGGTTTATAGCCATACCATAATTCAAAAGGTGTCTGGTTACTACCTTTCTTTAGTTGAACTCGGTTCAAGGTGAACACTATAGTGATGATGGTCTCCTTGTATTTGGTAGCAACATTCTTTTCAATCATTAGGGTTCTGGCACAATCCATGATGGATCTATTTCTTCTTTCTGCTATTCCATTTTTTTGTGGTGTACCAGGGGCAGATACCTGTCTTTTGATTCCTCTCTCATCATAGAATTCATTGAACTCATTAGAAATAAATTCTCCTCCTTTGTCAGATCTTAGGCATTTTAGTTTCTTTCATGTTTCCTTTTCAACTCTTGCAAGATACCATTTGAACTTTTGAAAAGCTTCTGATTTCTCTCTGAGAAACATGACAATCATCATTCTAGAATGATCATCAACAAATAGAATAAAATACTTATCTCCATTATAGCTTGTTTTTCCACTTGCTCCACAAAGGTCAGTATGTACCAATTCCAAGATTTCATCAGTATTGTAATTTTTGCTTTTGAAACTTGTCTTTCTCATCTTTCCAATTTGATATTGTTTGCATGTTGCTAACTCGGGTTTCTTTAAAATAGGAATACCTCTGACTCTCTTATTCTTGCTTATATTTACCAGATTATCAAAATTTACATGAAACAACCTTTTATGCCATAATAATCTTTCTTCTACTTGTGCAATAAAGCATGAACCTTCAATGAGATCAAGATAGAATAGATTACCTTTTGTTCATCTGCCAGTTCTAACTAGGTTCCCTTTACCATCCAGGAGCTTGGCCTTGCCATTCATGAATTCTACCTTCAATCCAATTTTGTTTAGTTGTGCTACACTAAGTAGATTTCTCCTCAATCCTTCAACCCAATAAGCATTATCAAATTTGATTCCTTCTGTCAGAATAATGCAACCTTTTCCTCTTACAGGGCAAGGTTCATCATTCCCAAAATTGACACTCCCACCATCATAGTGTTCAATATGTTCAAATTTTGTCTTATCACCAGTAATGTGATGAGAACAACCACTATCAATTATCCATTTGTCATTTTTATTGATGTGTGAGAAAAGTGTTGTCTTTTCATCTTTTCATCTGACTCATCCTTAATAGCAATATAAACCATTTCATCTTCTTCTTCATCACTGAGAAAATCTTTAGCAATATAACAAGACTTCTTACCTTTATCCATGTAGATTTTGTAGTTCTTGAAATCTTTCTTGCCTTTGAATTTTTTGAACTTTTTCTCATCTTTGTCTTGTTTGTTCGGACACTTTGCAGCAATGTCACTAACCTCATTACATGAAAAAAATCAATGGTATCTTTCCTCTGTATTTTCCTTTTGCGGATCTTCTTGCAAGTAATGCTTCAATGATGTCAAGATCTTCATCATTAGATTCATCATCACTGTCACTTTCAATCTGCTTCCTTTTTGAGTATCTATCCTTCTTACCAAGGTTTAATTTAGCTTTGAATGCAGACTCAAGATTGCTAGAGCTAGGAGAGTAATTGTCAAAGATGTCCAGCTCAAAATTTGTAAGCCTTCCCACTAATGTATACAGAGTTATATCTTTATTGAACCTCATCTCTTGAATAGATGAAACTATAATAGCATAGATAGGAAGTAAAGTTCTTAGTACCTTGCTAACCACTGTTGTATCTTCAATTATTCCACATGCAGCTCTGATGGCACTCACAATATTCTTGATTATTTCACTGTATCTTGTAATGTCTTCTCCTTCTTTCATTTTCATCTGGTCAAATTGTCCTCTTAGACTTTCTTCTTTGGCTCTCTTTACATTTTCATCTCCTCCATGAATATCCTATAATTTCTTCCACATATAATAGATTGTAGGGAAGTCTTTGACTGCACCAAATTCTGATTAACTAAGTGAAGAAGCTATATCAATCATTATTATGTTATGAAGCTTTCATTCCATCATTTGTTCCACAGTCATAGTCTCTGTTGGTTCCACATATTTCCTTTCCAAAAATTACAAACCAGTATCTCCGATAGTAGATAGATGTAGCTTCATCAGCTCTTGCCATGCTAGGAAGTTGTCTTTGTTTAGCTTTGGGATCTCCCTTCTGTAAGACATCTCTGATCTTTAGCTTAGGTATTGAAACCTTCTCTAAAAGCACTTGAAGATCTAATACCAATTGCTGGAAATGAGATAAGTAACTGAGAGGGGAGGGGTGAATCAGTTACTCCAAAACAAATCATTTTTCCCTTAGATGTCTTAAATACTTTAACACTGTTACTCGGCTAATTAAGATATTCTTCTATAACTTGGGTGTCAAAGAAATCTTTATAATATCCAATGCAATTATACTTGAGTGATTAAGTATAGAAACATAAAGCATAAATTAAATAACATATACACAGGTGACACCAAGATTTAACGTGGAAACCCAATGTGGGAAAAATCACCAATGTAACTAGTTACTATTTTTCACTCTTCTAAAGTGAGCCCTATTAGGAGCCAACCCTGTTAAAGGTTACAATAATACACTGTTAGGTGTGACCCTAGTGTTAAAGGATTTAATCACCCTGTGAGGAATGGCCTTGTTAGAGGTCTTCAACACTTCAACATAGAAATGCTACCTTATGAGAGGATTTACAAAAAGACTGTTAAGTCTACTCTATTAAGATATTTTAGATCACTGCTACAATTGTTAGAGAGTAACAATGAATTAACATGTATGTGTAAGCAACTGTCTTTTCTGATTTAGATCTCTGTTCTGATTATGATTGGATCCTTGCTGATCATATGTTCTATTGCAACTTTGAGTGATATGTACTCAATAAAAATCCTATCTAATTTTGCCTTCACTCTTCATACCACATAATTCCACACTTCTTCTTCCACTTCCACACTTTCCCTTTCACCTACTCTCTTTCAATCCAAACTTGACCTTTCATATATATAGTAAGCCTTGTCAAGTAGGCTTGAATACACTTCTAAATAATAAATCACAATTAAGTCGGCCTCATATAACCAATTAATTATAGAATATAAATCATTGTTAGTTGGCTGCCATTGAATGCCCGACCATGATTGAAATGCCCGAGTGACTCGGTCAACATTGAACTTCTTCAATACCCGACTGAACTCAGTCAACACTAAAATAACTCATTCTATTTCACCAACTGTGCTCGGTCTGAATGTAGACATTTGTGTAACATCACTACATAAGTGTAAATACATGTGTAACATCAATGACAATACAAAATTGAATAATTTCCTTCAACAAGTTCCTCCAGCACTTGCAAGGATAATTATAGTGAATGCTTTGGGTTGATAGAATAGGTTTGAGTTGAATTTACAGTTTCAGCATTAATTTCATTAAGTAATTGTGTGTGTTTACTTTCCTGCAGCAATAGCGTAGGTCTCTTTCATGTATTTTTCCTTCTTGTAGCGTAAGTAATATGACTCTTTGAGAGACTTAGTGCACAAATCGTGTTGTCCCATTTAAATTATACATCCCTGGGTTGACAATTTAAATGCAATTCATGATAGGAAAAGTAATCCTTAGTTTGAATACACTATTCCTAGGAGAAGCTTTGGCAAGATTATTGGTACCTATTGTGGGGATGTTCAGTCTCCACCATAAAAAAGGCTCATCTTCATGAACAGATTTGTACACATTTTAACTTCTTTCCCACTTGAGCATTTCTAAATATCATTTCAAGTATTTAGTTTAAATACTTCACCTATGCCTCTTACAAGATTGCACGCCTTTGAGGCGTCTTATTAAAATTTTGGTGATACCAAACAAATATATTGTACGAAGATGTAAAAATAATTGTATCTTGAATACCATGATTTTGTTATGAGTTATTCTAGAAGATAAATATTTGGTTGTGTGCCTGAAAATATCCTCCAACAATATCCCCAAATTCATCTTCATGTCTTGTGGTTTAAGCTTGAGCTCATCTATACCAATATACACACCTCTAGTATGAATAATGATTTGGGTGAGACCACTAGGGAGTACCCCAAATGATTAAATTTACTCCATCATCCATTCATATCTAAAAGAATGGATTCAGATACCAGTTTTTCCTTATATTTGTGCTCTATATCCATAGTTCCAATTATGCATTCATGTTGGTCATAACACATAATAGTCGACGACTACTCTTCCTTCATGCTCATTTGGCCTCCAAATTCTCTTCAAATCTTGGACTGAATCGGTGTTTGATCATGAATTGTGGACTGATTCCATTAGTGTACAACATTGAACTTTGAACTATTTTCTATTTGGTTCAAAGTTTCCAAACACTCTTGACATACCGATCACACTATGACAATGATAGTCTCCAAATGTATTTCTAATGGTTGGTCACATATTTCATGTGTCTCATTGGTGCCTCATGAGATTTTTTGCAGACTCTGATCATATCGGGCCTTTGGAAGAGTTTTGTAAGTTCTGCACTTTATACACTCGGTTATGAGGCTCTAGAAAAACTGCACTACCCGGTAATGCTTCTTTCTTCCATTTCAAATACCTATCATAATTTTTAAAATGTATAGTTCCCATCCATAAATATTTTT
The DNA here is from genome assembly GCA_018584345.1 of Thuja plicata. Taxonomy (NCBI): domain Eukaryota; kingdom Viridiplantae; phylum Streptophyta; class Pinopsida; order Cupressales; family Cupressaceae; genus Thuja; species Thuja plicata. The sequence goes on along the minus strand of MU226070.1, from coordinate 399,968 downwards.
TTGCTTCTTCAAGCTGATTCGGAGAAAGGTCATCCACATCCTATACTTTAATTTAAGCTCTACGTCTTAAAAATTAGCCACTTCTTCTTCTTTTGATGCCTTGGGGAACAGTTGAACCATTTGAACTTTGAACCTTGTTCACCTTTCAACCATCTGAACTATGAACTAGCTCAAAAACTCCTTCAAATGTCATTTTTGTAGAAATATTATGAGAAAAATAATTGAGGGAGATTGAGATAATTGTGCAAACTTCACCTTGGATCATTAGATGACCTTGGTTTTAAAATTTAAATTGGGGTTGTCATTGTTGGAAAAATGGTCAGCGCTCCCCTCAGGATTTGTGACAAGGGACTAACAGCCTCATGTGGATTCTATAAGTCTAGTGGTTGTATCAGGCATTGACAGGTCTATCTTTTGGTGCAACAGAAACCACACTTGTTAAAAGTGGTATCAGAGCTTGGTCACAGGTTTGAATCACCTCGGGTAACGCTGAGGGGGAGATTGTTATCAAAATGGTCGGTGCTCCCCTCGAGATTCATGACAAGGGACTAATTGCCTCCTATGGATTCTATAATTTTATTGGTTGTATCAGGCATTGAGAGGTCGATCTCTTGGTGCAACAACAACCACACTTGTAACAAGTGATAACCATTCTCTATATCTCATCAAAAACATGTGTTGACACCAATGAAAAAACATGAGTGCCAACAACTACAACAAAAACCAATTCCAACATTCATAGGTAGGATAACATTACCATGGCAATTTCTCCAAGGCAATTTCCCTCTACCTTGTTAATCTTACTTAAGGTTTCCCTGCCTTGCTTTCAGATCCTATGTTCACATTCTTACATTGAGGCTTATTTTTTTGGGTTAATCATTCATCTTCCTCAATGTTCCCATTCCTAGTTGAAGCTCTGAGTGAAAGATATGATTTCTTGGCTTTTGGGGTAACAATTACATTTTTCGTTATAGACTCATCATCATAATTTTCAAATGAGAGTTGCTTCACAAATGGGCTTAGAAACGAGGAGGCAATAGCTCCTCCATTTTCCTTCTTTTGGGCATCATCCTACACAGTTAGGGAGTGGGAATGTTTTTCCTCCAAAGGGCCATCAGGCACAATCTATCTTGTCAAAATCTTAATAGTCTCATTCTCCATGGTATTACCCACTAGAAGAACCAAACCATCAATTGATTTTTGTAGTGAGTCTATATTTCCATGATATTCACCATTTTGGTCTTCCTTATCACAAAACCCCATATGGGGGGCTTATCATTCATATCACACTAAAATTGGTCTACCTTAGGAGTACCAATAATTTCTCCTTCCTTTTGTGCATTAGTTCTAGAAAACACTAGCATCAGGGAGCCACTTGGTGACTCTAATAGGTTCAACAAACCCTCTGTGAAGGGATAATAATTAACCCCCAAGGAAACACCAACCTCCTATTAGGTCTCCTCAATGTGTATGGGGGAGGAGGTTTTATGTTTTATTCTAGGCTCCTTGGCCATAGTAGCCTTACAATTAGCTTTAACATGGCCTATTTTATAACACCTTTGGAAGTACACCGTAGCATTCTCATAAACCAGAGCTTGATTCAATGTCCCCCATTTAGATTAGAGAGTGATGAAGTTAGGGAGGATCTTATTGATTGCAAAATTAACAAAGAAATGGATGAATAATAACCTGGAACCCACTTGATTAATAGCATCAGAAGTCACATAGTGTCGAAAGGTGTTACTCACACATCTGAAGATTTTCTCATCCTATAATTCAAGTAGGAGGCCAAGCATACAAACCCACATCGGTGACATTTTGTTAAGGTCAATTGTTGGGTCAAAAATTGGTTTCCACCTACATAAGGCCACATTATTCTTCTGATATGCCCATGAACCAAATAGAATCTTTATCAGATCCTCTTTTGCAATGAATTTAAACAAGAATAGACTTCCAGGAATAACACTAGTAGATACACTACCTTTCAGTTTCCACCTAGAAGCTACCCATCTTTTGACCATGTCTACAATTGGTCTAAGGAAAATAAATTACCTACCAAATCATTTCTCATGGATGAAACAATCTGATCCAAACCACATTTGGTAGTTAGATTTTCATTCCTTCCTCCAATCTAAGATACTTCGGCATAAAATTATCTACTTCATTCTCGTGGGTCCCATTGACAAGCACACTTTTCCAGTTTCTTTTTTAGTGCTCACCTTTGTCTTTCTTTCCCTTATTATTCTTCAAAGAATCCCTAGAAGGTTTGTTTGGGGATGCCAAAGACTCAACAGAATACCCATATGCAGGGTTTGAAATTTGAATTTTTGTGAGTGATATTGTAGAGAGGGATTTGTAGTTTTCTTTGAGTGGGAGTTTCTTCTATTATAATCTTGTTCCAAAAAAATAGTTGACAATTTTTGTAGGCTATTGATAACCATCTTTGAGACTATTCCTAGAGACATTAAAAGTAGTGCATGAGATTGTTCTTGTATATTTTGTAGCAATGACTGAGACAACTCCATTATCCAATGGGACCAATGTGAAAAATGAATATTCAGATGATTAGGTGAAAAATATATGATAAACATACAACTATTTAGGGAATTTTTCATTCAATTATTTAGGGACTTGCACATTCAACTATTCACCAAGATTGTAGATTTTCAAAATATCACACCTGGTACTTTCATTTGTGATTATTCATTTATTGGTGATACTTATCTTTTATTTAGTTGATTACCTACCTATCCATTACAATGTTTTATCAATTATTATTTCTCAAATTACATGCTTCATAAATTAAAAAAATTTCCATTATCATCCATACATTTTTATTTGAGGATAAATGACTTTCAATCGGGGGGAAATGTGTATTCCTTATATTGTATCCTAGAGCATAGGAGGATGAACTTTCTTATATATTTCCATACTACCTCCTAAATTAATGAATAGGTTTATTTCATTTTTCATGCTATTCCATTTATTTCTTTGTGCCTTCTTAAGAAATACTACCTTCTTGTTAGTATGCCCATAAGATTCCTTATCACTTTCTTAGATATATATTGTAAGATTAAAAATGAAAAAGAATAGAAGTGTTTGGGGCATATAATAAAATAACAATAATGCCATACTAAATAGTAGTGAGGAGGAACACTAAAGGATAGAAGGTGGCCTCTTAATTGAAATGATAATGAAGGTGAATAATTATAAGAACATTAGTGGACAACAAGTAACGGAATCATCACATAACTACAAAAAAAAAAAGGAAAGGTGGATAATAAATAGTCAAAAAAATAAAAAATATGTAATAAAAGAGAATATTTTGAGAGAATATGGAGACAAAACTTATTCTATATAAATGAAGGAGAGAGAAATACAAAGTAACAAGATTTCATATTGGTAGCCTTCATGTATAACTAATGTGTATCCCCTACTTGAGGACAAGTAGGATTTAGAGTGGGGAGAATGATGAGCCTATGTGAGACCTACGCTAGACTGTTATAGTTTACCATTTTGTTTCATGCTTTCAGTAGTTTATGCTTTCACATACTTTGTCTATTAGAGAGAATTTTCGTACTTTTAAGGATCGGTGGAATCCTGTGTTATGTATTCAGCACCTGACTTTGTAATCAGGGTACTTTTGAGATGATTATGTTCTGATTTAGTTGCAGCTTATGTTGATGTCTTATATGGATCTAAATGCGTGAATGTAATATGATGAAATGGTTTAGGAAACCAATGCTAGGATA